>BRDA01012784.1:45956-65629 GCA_036984385.1 Crenuchus spilurus | reverse complement strand
AGAGAGAGAGAGAGAGAGAGAGAGAGAGAGAGAGAGAGAGAGAGAGAGAGAGAGAGAGATGAATCTCCAGTACCTGACGCATAGCCCAGCCCAGCTTAACTAGTCCAAGGTCTTGTTTTCAACCCCAGGGTTTTGCAAAAAGGTGTGCAATCCCGAAAGCTCTGGGCAATGTTTCGGCGTCATGTGACCGTGTGAAGATGGCGCAGCGTCTCTGCCACAGTCTGTAAAAACCGTGACGACCAGTGTGAACCGGCCTGAGAAATAAACAGAGGAGACGGGACTGGAGCTGGGCTTTTCAGACTGACACTGAACGCCAGGGAGACGGAGATGGGGGGCTAGGCTAGGCTAGGCTAGGCTAGGCGAGCAACGGCTAAATAAATAAATTAGCTCGACTCGAGCGCGCTCACATACTGCAGCAGTGAGAGAGATCAGATTTCCTCTCATTACCCAGAGAGAGAGAGAGAGCGAGGGAGAGAGAGAGGGGGGGGAGAGGGACAGAGAAAGAGAGAGATAGACAGAGAGAGATAGACAGAGAGAGAGAGGGAGAGAGAGAGAGAGAGAGACAGAGAGAGAGACAGAGAGAGAGACAGAGAGAGAGACAGAGAGAGAACGTAGCTCTACAATTCTACGAGGTTGTGATGTAGACACGTGACTGTACTGCAGCTTGTAATCTGTCATGAGTGGTTGACGCTTAAAAAGTAGGAGGCACCCCTAGGTGTAATAAGGACCTCTACAAAATCTACAGACTCGGCTAGAGGTAAGGCGACCACAGCACCCTCCTACGAGTGTTCTACTTCCCGAGCCGATCTGCCTGAATTGTCATGTACATCAGGTACAGTCGAGAGACTCTTATTTGTGTGCTGACAGTCCTGCAGGAGACAGGAGGAGACAGCAAGAGGACATACAGGTGTTTTGTGCTAAGTAAGTGTCACACACGACGTCTACGGGCCAGAGAGAGAGAGAGAGAGAGAGAGAGAGAGAGAGAGAGAGAGAGAGAGAGAGAGAGAGAGAGAGAGAGAGAGACCGGGCATCTGCAGCACACACTGTGAATGAATCGTGTTTTGTGGACATACAGGAGAACGACAGAGGAGGACAGAGGACGTCCTGACAGTCGTGTGTTTATTCTCAGAGAGCTGACATGGACTACATGTACTGTTAAGTCCGTCTAGCCGAGCCCTTCATCTTGTGAGCATCCTCCCACGACACCAGCGGAATGGAGATCGGCTCAGACATCTAAAACATCTCCAGGAATAATGTGGATCCCCACGGAGGATGAAAAATTCGCAGTTGGTGAGTACTGTCTAATGTTCGACGTCATGTCAGTGCACAGATGTAGTGTTGGAGCATCTTAACATCTCGATGCAACAATTTCTTTCTGAGAGTGCCGAGGCACGTTCATCACTTCTGATCAAACTTAGTGTTTCACATCATAAAAACCATCACTGTTTCACAATTTAGTGCAGAAAAGGAGTCTGTGACACGTGATGGAGGAGTATCATCAGCTCCTACGCGCTCCAGCTTGGAAGTCTTTTCGTTTGTCTTTCATACACAGTCTCTACTAAACGTGCAGGACGTCTGTTTTCCCTGTCATACATCCACAGTCATACGCTGTCATACATCCACAGTCATACGCTGTCATACATCCACAGTCATACGCTTCTCACGGTGTTGTAACGCAACGCAGTTGAACTGGACTCGTGAATGAGTCATTCTTTTGAACCGAATCACGAGCCAGTCAACTTTTTCTATCGCCCACTCGGTGTTCACGACCGCGCTACAGATTTAACAGTTGTTTTATAGATTTCCATCATTTTAACCCCTCACCGGAAGCAACATTGCGTCATAGTTGAACTGAGCGTTTGGTTCACTGGAAGAGTTCGAAAGAATCGATTCGTTAAGTTGAATCGAACTTTTCTGGGCCGCACGGGGAGGCAAAAATGCCACGTGAACGCGCGGGGGCGCTGCTGATGACGAGCGTTCTAACAGGTGCGCGCGCCGAGGCTTGGGGGTGGGTTGGGGACGGGAACGGGGTGCGCGCTTTTTGACGCTGCTTAGCAACGTCCCTTAGCAACCGTCGTCAATGCTGCGGTACATGGCTAAGAATTTCTGGAAGTTGTAGTCGTGCTTTACTGGATTTCTGCTTTTTCCACACATCTCCAGACACACCGTATACATGTCTAAACTCAGAGTCTGTAGCATTCTTCTGTTCTTATCTCTCAACGCTTTAATACAAGTGTGTGCTGCAGTAAGAAAGGACAGGAAAACCTCATGTTTACATAAACACCTGCATCCTAAAACGCCGTTTCTGAAGACACGCTAAGCTAGCAGGAGGCTGTTGGTAGCATGGCAGTGTGGTGATGCCTACTTAATACTTTTATCTCAGTGCTGCCTTCTAAGCCACCGAAAAATCTACCTTCATGTTTCAGACACAGCCCAGGGACAGATCTGCAGACGCTTTCTTAATAAAAAGGCTTAGCTGTGTCTGCATGGTCCCCTAATCACTAGTACCCTGCGTTGGAAACTCTGGATCACTATACACGACACTATTACAGGGAACAGAGTTTGTGATGGTAGTAAATGATTTCAGAGACTCCCTCAAGTAGGTTTGCTCATTACTGTGCAGCAGCAGATTCTGTCTTCAAACCAAACAACACAGTGCATTATGGGTATCTGCTACCCACTTGGATATATTGGTTGTTGCTGTGCATTTTGGGATTGTTTGAGTGCAGTGAAATTCTGCACTGTGTTTTTGGACGGAATCCCACACTATATAATGGTCAGGGCACAGTTTTAGACAAAGGTGCTTAAGACAAACACCAAGTTGTATTATGTCTTCTTATGTATGCTACAGCTTACCTAACCACCCAAGATACATTTTAAATATGACGTAACTATTATTTCAGTTAATTTCCTTTCATCCAGCAAAATGGAGGAATAACATCAAAGCAAGAAATTGTTGTATTCAAAAGTTTAAAAGCCTTTCAAGTCAAGGCCACCCTCAAAATACTGTCAGCTGTATAGATTTTGTTTCCTAAGGTTGTTTTGTGAATTTGGCGCCAGGTTTCTATAAAGGTCGGGTAAGATGTACACTACCGGTCAAAAGTTTTAGAAGTTTTAGAAAGTTTCTGGTATGTGACTACACAGTAAATCTGCCAGTGTTAAATCAA
This sequence comes from Crenuchus spilurus, assembly GCA_036984385.1. Lineage (NCBI taxonomy): Eukaryota > Metazoa > Chordata > Actinopteri > Characiformes > Crenuchidae > Crenuchus > Crenuchus spilurus. Next base: position 62,462 of record BRDA01012784.1, on the reverse strand, counting down.
CACTATTAGAGTTAAATTAATACTGAAAGTGTTATATTTTGACACCCTCAGTGTTAATTTAACTCTAGTAGTGTTGATTTAACACTGACAGATTTACTGTGTAGTTGGTCAGGGGTTCATCCTACAACAAGATAACGACCCAAAACATCAGTCCAAGCTCTGCCAGAACTACCTCAGGACAAAACAACAAGACGGTCAGCTTGAAAACATGGAGTGGAGCACAGTCTCAGACTTAAACCCCATCCAGCTGATTTGGGATGAAGTGAAAAGCAAAGCAAACCTACAAGAGCCAACATTTATGTGAGGTTCTGCAGCAGATTAGTGAAGAACTGTAGAAGAATGTTTGATGTCTGTTGTAGAAAGAATGTCAGGAGTGTGTTCAGCTGTTATATCTGACAAAGGTGCTGCTTTGTGTCCAAAGTTTAGACACATTTTGGTCTGTAAACTGACTCACTGACTTCTTACTTAACTCCTCTGTTTTCATTTCAGAGTCAATGACACATTAAACTCAATCATTTTACATACAAAACTCGAAAACTGTGTGTGTTCTAAAACTTTTGCCCGGTCCTGTAAAAAAGAACAAAAACACACGAATGTGATGGGATATAAAAAAGATAGAATTTGGTCTGTCCCCTTTATTCAAACCCAGAGTAGCAGAAACAGCCTCACTGTTCATAAAGCAGATGCAGCCTGACTGTATTTTTCACCACAGACAGTAGAGCTGCTGCTGTAGTACCATGGAGAGCTCCAGTGAAAGCTGAGTGCACTTCATGGGTGTCATGACGAAATGGTGTGGCTTCTTTTCACATTAGAAGAGAACATCCCCATGGCAATTAGGCAGTATGGCTGACAGCACCAAGGAAATCTGAGCTGAGCTGTTCTTCTAGTGCTTGGATGAAACATTTGCCAGCAAATATTAGAGTACATCTCCCACTTAACATTCATTGTGCATTTGGGTGTATACATGTCCTAAAACTGCACAGTATGTTATTTATCATTACTGCAATATTGGCCTTCACAATGCTGATATCACAGATAACTGCAGTATATAAATAAGCCCTCGGAACCACGTTCTTATTGTGTCCAATGAGCATCTTGACCAGTCACAGGTTCAGAATACTGAGTCATATGCCCTACTTCATCAAAGTATTGAAATAAATTATTTTATCCAAAAAATGAACAACTGGCTGGCTCACACACACACGTGCAAAACCTGTACTTTTAACTGGTACAAACACAAATGGGCAGATAAAACATGCACAGCATGTCATTTGTGACTTCCAGTGTTACTCATGTGTAACCCAGTTACATTTACCCATAATTCTATATGGTGTTTCAGATGTTGTAAAACCTTCTGTTTAAAAATGAACTTGAAACTAATCTTTTCACAAACAGTAATTGTGTCCTCATAGAGTTTTTATTTGTTTTAGGTTAGATTCTTTAAGGGTAAGCAAAAAAAAAAAAAATACTAAAGAAACAGGTCAGTCTAAGCTTTAATTCAAGAGCCTTTCTTTAGTGGCAAAAAAATCACACATTAAGAAATCAATCTTTTGAATGAAATCATGTGAGCCACAATTATGGGCAGCCCGGGTTTTAGTACTTTGTACAACCTCCTTTTGCCAACAAGACATCACTTAATCTTCTCCTCTAACTCTTCACAAGATGGGAGAATACAAAAAGAGGGATCTTCTACCATTCCTCTTTGTACAACCTCTCTAAATCATCCAGAGTCCTGGGTCTTCTCCTATGCACTCTCCTCTTCAGCTCACCCCACAGGTTTTCTATTGGGTTGAGGTCTGAGGACTGAGATGGCTTGATGAGAGGAGCTTGATTTTGTGCCTTGTGAACCATTTTTGAGTAGATTTGGACACATGTTTAGGGTCATTATCTTGCTGAAAGACCCAGTGATGACCGATCTTCAGCTTTCGGGCAGAGGCCACCAGATTCTGATTAAAAATGTCCTGATATTTCACAGAGTTCATGATCCCATGTATCCTTACAAGGTTCCCAGGTCCTTTGGAGGATAAACAGGCCCACAGCATCACCAATCCTCCCTCATACTTAACAGTGGGCATGAGGTGTTTTCTGCGTACTCATCCTTGGTGTTACTCCAGACCCACTTACAGTGTTTGTCGCCAAAAAGTTCTATCTTGGTCTCATCTGACCAAAGCACACAGTCCCAGTTAAAATCCCAGTACTGCTTGGCAAACTCCACCCATTTACGCTTATGAGTATAACTCAGAAAAGGCTTTCTCCATGCATGCCTCCCAAACAGCTTGTTGGCATGTAGATAGTGCCTGATGGTTGTATTGGAGACCTCATAACCCCAAGATGCTACAATTTGATTCAATTTTCTTACAGTGAGCTTTGGAGAACTTTTTACTTCTCTTACCATCCTTCTCACTGTGCGTGGTGGCAAGATACACTTGCGTCCTCTTCCAGGCTTGTTTGTCACAGTTCCAGATGTTTTGAACGTTTTGATGATTGCTCTGACTGTAGATAAGGGCATCTGCAGGTCAGTGGCTGTTTTCTTGTAGCCATTGCCTGATTTATGAAGGTCAACACACATCTGCCTTACTTGAACAGTGTCTTCTCTTGTCTTTCCCATGTTTAAGAGTGAGTAAGAGAAATAGGCCTCTGTGTAACACCATATTTATACCCCAGGGAAACAGGAAGTGATGAATTACTAATTAAAGGTTCCTAGATACTTTGATCCACTTTATAAACTACAGTAGAAATGACATAAACGGTTCAAATACATTTATTTCCAAGAAATTCTTAAGGGTGCCAATAACTGTGGAAAAGGTCATTTTATGGGAAATAATTATTTCTTAGCCAGGATTTTTCTGTATTATTTATTCACTTGAGTTGAAGGTTGCTTTTTTATAATTTTTTTTAGAGTGAGATTATTCTTCTGCAATAAAAAAAAATAATTTATTTTAAGGATTTTAACACATTCTAACTATGGGTGCCAATAATTATGGAGGACACTGTATGTATTACAATCACACACAGTGGAACCTTGACTTACGAGTTTAATTCATTCTGTGACTGAGATTCTGTGAACTCAATTTGCTCGTAAATCAAATTACATTTCCCCATTAAAATGAATATAAATGCTATTAATCTGCTCCAGCCCCCCAAAAACCACACCAGTTTTTTTGTTACGTGTTTTTTAAATAAGAATTTTTTACTTTATAAATAACAATGTATAAAATATACTAATACATAATAAAAGAGAATGTAAAGAAATAAACTGGTGTTAAGTGTATTTACCTTGAAGATCAGATGAAGATGCTGGGAAAGGTGGAGGAGATTTTGTGTTCTACCACTTAATTTAACTTACTCGCTACACTTAATTCTACAATTTATTGCTAAATTTAACTTACACACTATGCTACACTTTATCCCTAAATTTAATTGCTACTTAAAAAAACACTTCACTTAATCTTCCTCTTCACTGACTTTTGCCTTTTTTTATCACACTTTCCTCTCTTTCACTTGCAGGGTGTTTCAGTTAAATCCTGTCCAAGGAGGTTACATTCTTCCTCCTTTTCAAAATGTTTTGAAAATAAGTGAGTGGCAAGTGTTGTTACACAGCACCAACGCATCACTTCTTTTTCTCGGCACTGATCTTGGCACTCACTCTCACTCGCTAGTGACTTGTAGTGGTGGGTGGCAGAAGCTCGCTCGCTCATAACCAAGTTAGCATCATAAAGCAAAAACAAATTACAGAGTGACGGCTCATATCTGGGAAAAGTCAAGGTTCCACTGTATACATATAACCATATAACCATCATTTATGCATGACATCCTATGCATTTATGTATACAGATGGATGACATACATAGACAGTGATAACATTATATCTACTGCCATCACTGTAATTATTATCATTGTGTGTTTGGCTGCCGGAGTGAAGGATCTTGTTCAGCAGATCAGTCATGCACATTAATGAAATCAGCTGTCTGAACACTGACCCTGTGCCTAATAGCTACAGACCTCTGCTACTGTATACAGCTCTGACACAGCCACAGAACAATACTGCAGTATCATTAACAGTATCGTTCTAATATCACAGAGAATATTGTTACAGTGAAAACTTATATTATTATTGTGGAAGTGTTACATTTGATGAAAACACTGTAACATCAGTCTTATAAGCCAAACCTGCCTGATTGGAAGGCTCAAAGGAACTGATATTCAAAATAACAATCACATATTTAGCACAACATCTACAAAATGTACACATACCCACATGGTGCATGGTTTGGCAAACATATAGTACCAGTCAAAAGTTTGGACATTCGGTGGTTTTTCATGATGTAAAAATGTTCTGTATTGTAGATTAATACTAAAGTCATGTAAACTATGAGTAAACACATCTGTAATTATTTACTAAACAAACAAGTAAACAAACCAGAATATGTTTATATTTGTCATTCTTCACAGTAGGCACCTCTTGCTTAGATGCAGCTTTCTTGGCATTTTCTCAGTCAGCTTTATGAGGTAGTCACCTGGAATGGCTTTCAGTTAACAGCTGTGTCTTGTCAAGAGGTCATGACTTGCATTTCTTGCCTCTTAATGTGTTTGAGACATCAGTTGTGTGTCTACTTTGAAGTCAAATCTAAAACATGTTTTGGTTTGTTTAACACTTTTAAGTTTACTACATGATTCAGTCCTCCAACAACTTGTAAAGAGAACATGCAAAATCAGGGTTTTTCCTCCAAATACAGACTGAACTCTTTTTAAGGCAAAACATTAGTATTGTGGGCTGTAAAAATGAATAAAATGAATATGAATTTGTTTTCTTTGCATGATACAAGGTTTACAAACACTACATCTTTTTAATTCTATTGACCAGTTGATAATTTCCCGTAAATAATTAAATAAATGACAAGAATGTTTTCAGTATTTTGTAGAATAAAACGATACATTATAATCAAACATATATCTATAAATAGTAAAACAAAAGGAACTGATTATTTGCAGTGGTCTCTTAATTTTTCCAGACCTGTCTGAATATGTAAGTATATTCTGTGTAATTGCTATTAGTGACATCAACTTAACTATTGAATTTATTTTCTCTGTTTTTAATTTGGCTTTGGAAGTTTAATGTTCACAGTGACTTGTTCATAATAGTCAGTTTGATAAACACTTGCTCGTTTCTTACAAGAAATGTAACTTACATTTAACTTACATTGTATTTAAAATACAGACATTCATTCTGACTAACTACATGACTTATTTTGGGAAATAGTTTAGTTACTAATTTTATAATCATTTATGGAAATGAAGAACCGGGTTCAGTATTTGGCCAGATTTAATTTTGAACAGTGTCAACCAAAAAAAATCTCATTTCATTGCATCCCTAGAGCCAGTGATGAAAGCTAGAAGAATGGAGTCACCACACATTTTTAAATAGTTTTCAAGTTTTCTGTCCCAGGTTTCCTTTATTGGTAGCTGGATCAAGTTCAAACACCATCATCATCATGCATGTTGATGCGTTGTTCTGAAAAGGAACACACACCTGGGACAGTCAGTGGATAGAAATTTGAATGTGTACTAGAAAACCTGTTAGCCACACTCCACATTTAATTAACATGGTGACAGTGTTGCTGTTTTGTAATCAAGTAGCTTTTAATTAGTCAACCTATTTTTTAAACAGAGTATAGGTGTCACACCCCTGCCTCTGCCCTCTCACAGCCTCGCCTTGTGATGGTTTGTATACGTCTTCCCATGTCCATGTGCGCTGGTTGTTTTCATCTACATCACGTGTTTGTGTCCCCGCCCTTCTCAAGTTGTCTTGTCACCTGTCTCACGGCTGTTCGTTTCCCAGTGTGATTAAGTATTATTTAAGCTCCCTTTTGTTTCTGTCTTTGTCGGTCATTAATGGTTCATATGTGATACGTGTTTGATGCGCTAGTGTTTTTGTTTCAGTTTACCGCCTCAGGGTTTTTTTATGTGTTTTCTCATAATAAATACTTTTGTTTGGACCCCACCGCTGCATCCTGACATCTCCTCCACACTCCCAGAGTTACAGTAGGAAACCAATTCTACATCACAGAATTGATATAAATACGTACACCAATCTGCCATCACATTAAAAACTATTTACGGCTAATATGCTGTTGGTTCTCCAAGTGCCACCAAAACTGGTCCAGCCTACTGAGGCATGGATGACCTCTGAAGGATACTTTAAGCCTTGTAAGATGTGGAGCTACCACAGAATGGGCCTGTTGTTCCAGCACATCCCACAGACTTCTTGATTAGATTGTGATCTGGGGAATCTGTCAGTAGGTACTGGCAACTGCTGACTGGGAGCACCTTATAAGCCTTGCTGCTTCAGAGAAGCTGTGACCCAGTTCTGTGGCCATAGCTATTTGAAAAGTGGCTCAGGTCTGCACACTTGCATATTTTCACATCCAACATTGTCACCTACAAGATGCCTGACAGACCTTCACATGTGCTGTGATTTTGAGATAATCAATGGTATTTTATTTATCTGTGAGTGTATTCATATTGTGTCTGTCTGTTGTAATTTAGTTGGTGAAGTTGTCTCTTCTTTTATTGAAGTAGAGTTGAAATAGAGCATGTACTTTGACATCAGCGTCCTACCAGAACACAGCGTTCTCTAGCATGGCTGTTTTTAAGGAAAATGAGAATGAATTAAGAGATTATCCCTGAGATATATGACTCAACTGCAGTCCATCCAAACTACCAAAGAACCAGTGATCCATAGACATCAGTGTGACACTTCCTAATGTTTACATTTACAGTGGAACCTTGACTTACGAGTTAACTTACAAATGTTCCAAGATACGAGCTGTCGCTCTATAGATTTTTTGCTTTATGATTTTTTTATGAGATCTAAGTTACAAATGAGCGAGTTTCTGCCACCGCCACAAGGTAGCCAAGTGAGCGTTCAGTTCATGTGGTTATCTTGCCGTGCAAGCATCTCTGTTGTATCGCTGTTGCTTTGTTTTCACTTTTACTTTATTTTGGAATATTTCTTAGTTTTAGGGTCCTAAGAAAGAGAGTACCAAGATCAGTGCCAAGATTAGAGAAGAAAAGGTCATGCACTTTTGCTGTGTAACGACACTTGTTTCACAAACATTTTGAAAAGGAGGAAGAAACAAACCTCCTTGGACATGATTTTATTGAAATGTCTTGCAAGGGAAGTGAAAAAAAAATGCATAAAAGTAGCCATTAAGTTTAGTGATAAAGTGAGTATAATATGTAAATGAAATATAGCAATAAATTTAAATAAAAAATGAAAAACTCCACCCAAACTCCTCCGTCAATCTCCTCCACCTTCACCAGCATCATCTTCTGATCTTCAAGTTAAATACACTTAATAAAACCAGTTTATTTCTTTACATTCTCTTTTATTATGTATTATTATTTTTATACATTATGTTACTTATAAAGTACTTTTTTTATTTAAATACACAAAGCAATTTAAATTGGTGTGGTTTTGGAGGCTGGAGCAGATTAATAGCATTTCAATTCATTCACGAGTTTGGTCACAGAACAAATTAAACTCATAAGTCAAGGTTCCTCTGTGTACCTAATTTCAGTGCCAGGAAATAGCACTCTAAGGCATTGGCATTTTCGGGGAAGTTAAAAAGGATACCTGTGACTATTCTGATTGCGTTAGTATATGGTTTGCACAAATTATTTATTAATTTTCTTTAAACTCTTAAGCTAGCTAGGCCTACTTCTTCATAGGTCACCTTTAGTTGCAGAGAAGTCAGTGACAGGTGTTTGTACAGATTGCGGTGATTTTTTTGCTTCTTATTTCTTTGGCTTTTGTCTCTAAATGTAATTCAAGCTTAATCTGTACAGTCGCACAGCAGTTCTGCCCCATTTTTGCTTTAGTTTTTATGTTTTCATTGCACGCTGAACACTAACACTAGCACTCACTGGCCTTTGTGACCCTTCTGACTTTTGCCAATACTGACATCACTTATGTGCCCTCTACTGACTCTGCTTAGCCCCCATCCCATGGTCACCACTCCTATATGCCTAACAAGCAACTTGCCCAACACTAATTCTTTTATTGTGTATTTAGATGTTTATATTTACATAGTATGGTGATAGGAAACATAGACTTCTAATGGTTTCTCATATGTATTTGACCAGAAAATACCTGCTCAAACTTGCAAGCAGGCCATTGCTTTTCATTTTGCAACCCTAACCCCTAAAATGATCAGGCTAATAGACTAACACAACTGATATGCAAGACCCAGATTAACTGTACCACTATTTTAACATGTACAGATCATTTGTAAATGAGTTTAGTTGTCAGTTTGTCTTGGATATGCTGAGTAGCACAAGCAAAACATACCGTCTGCAGGAAATCTTTAGTTTAGACATTGTGATTGAGCACAAAAACCCCATCAGATATAAGAGCTGTTTATTCTCTTGCTGAAAGCATTATGAAGAGTGTAGCATGTGTTAGGTAGGTGGGATTTGTTTTTTACCAGAATTGTACAGCACTGAAGATCCTTACAGCGATTCTTTCCCTGTGTAATCATAACGTATGTGCATTTTGTTCATTCAGTGGCAAAATGAATGGGGTCCTTAGCACCTCAACCAACCACACTAATGTCTCAATAGGTGCCGTATATCGCTACTTGTCCCCATGACCCATTTATACCTATTTCAACATCCAGCCATTAACTCATCAGCTGGTTTGAGATACAGACTCAGGGTCAGTGTAATATGTGTGGGATCAATTTCTGTTCTTTTTAAAATTGAAACTACATTCAATTTTACACTGAAATTGTGCTTCGTCTTATATGATTCATTGACTGTTTTCTATGATCTGATCACAGTGATTGCTTTATTATTCAGTACATCTGTCCATTTCAACCCCATTTCAGATTAGTCTGTAGTCTGCAGACTGTCTGTAGTCTGTCTGTATCTGCATTATGTTTTAATAGCATTATTTATTATTAATATTTATTGACCACGGTTATTTGAGATCATCACAATTTCCACAATTTTCCTTAAATGTAAGAGCAAGAAACACATTTGCAGAGACAGTATGTAACTAAGTGCTATGACACATTTAAAGAATAGCTTAAAATTGTAAAAAAAAGTGTTTATTGCTTATATTTTCACATGTAAGCGTATGATGTCAGTGTCCTGCACTCCACCAAAACAGCTCCAACCCACCAAACTATGGACTGTGCAAGACGTCTGTGTAGAAGTCTTTGGTGTCCTGTGGTATCTGGCATCAAGACATTAGAATCAGATCCTTTAAGCCCTGTCAGTTGTGAGCTGGTGGTGCTGCAGATCAGACTTGCTGTTCTAGCACATCCCACAGATGCCTGATCACATTGAGCTATGGGGAATTTGGAAGTCACTGGCGGTGGGTACTGACTGCTGCTGACCAAGACACAAGTTTTGCTGTCAATGAGAATACGTTTTTGCGTCCTAACATAGCCCAGATTGTCTCAGATTTTCATGTTGTGGTTGATTAGAACAAAAAATAATCAATTTACTCACAATTATTGACATGACAATCAATTGTAGGCTGAAATTTCATGAATATTTTCATGTAAATTTTGAATATTTAAGTTTGCCCTGTAGCTAATGTGCCAGCTGAATATAAAATGCTTGTGCTGAATGCAAGCTTGACCATCTTGGGACCAGCGCAGCCCAATCCAATCTCATTCCAGTAAGGTTTTGTTTCCAGATCTGTCTTTCAAATGCAGATCATGCTGGAATGCAGACAATGTCCAGATATAGCATGAAGTTGAATACTAGCTGTAGCCTGTGTGTACTGACGCTGAGTTTAATTGTCATCTTTCTTGAGGTTACTTGATTAAACTTGTATAATGGATTGATAAAGTTGATTTATTATAAACTCAGAGAAGTAGTACATTGTAATTTTTTGGCTGAAAATCTATGACACTGTTCTATTTGTCTAGACCAGGTGTGTCCAAGCTTATCTTGTTGGGGGCCAGCAGGAGATAAATATGTGCAATCAAGGGCCGCAGACTCATAGTTTTATAGTAGTACTATAAGAGTTTTTTGAGGGTCATGGTACATTTTTATAGTTTGAAAAACCAACACTCCACCACCTCTGAAAATTTACTCACAACTGCATTTATTTTTGTTTTTAAAAAAGCCCATCAGCGTAGCTATAGTTACTGATGTAACTTCATTGTTACCACAGAAACTCAAAGAGATAAGATTGTTGTCTGGAAGCGCAAATCCAACCTGATCACTTACAAATAATAGTGTGGACTTTCATCTCAATGCAGACAATCAATAGGGTGGACAGTCACTGAATATAACTCTGAATATAACCATAATGACAGACACATAGACCGAACATTACCCAGCCAGGTGGCTCTGAAGCAAATCAAATCAAATCAAAATTTATTTATACGGACGTTGTCCCAAAGCAGCTTTACATAATTAGTACAAAGTGCTTCCTGATGTATAATGCAGTGCAACTTCACAGCCTCACCTCCAGTCTCACTAACTTTTCTGCAGACCATGGAAGCCATTCCTCTTTGCTTGCCTGTCATGGCTGGAGCTCCTTCAGTGGTGACTCTGCACACCTGAGGGAGACTCATATTTCAAAGGCTACTGACAACCTCAAAATATCATTTCCTGTTGTACCTGTGAGGCTCCTTAAATCAAGGAGCTTTTACGAAATACTGAAGTCATCGTCAATCCCTTGCAAACAAATGAACAGCTGAGCCGTGGCGTCAGCACTTTCATCACACGAGACTGAATAACAATCAAATGTACAAACTTTACCTTGTAGCTAGCTTTTGTAGCATTTTCTTGCACTTTATTAGCATGGAAAAAGCATAGTTTTGTTGAGCTGACAAACTAGCTGCTAGTTGTTTCACCTTCTGTACTGGTTGAACCCCAGTTTAAACCTGAAAGAGTGATATTTCATTTCATATGGTCTCTCAACATTATACAGTGATAACCCTACTTATGAGTTTAATCCGTGCAGGAGCCGAGCTCGTTAGCTGGTTTGCTCGTTAGCTGGTTTGCTCGTTAGCTGGATACATTTTCCCCATAAGAATACATGTAAAACTGATTAATCCGTGTCAGCCGGCCAATATACAGTATACTTTAATATGTAAATAATGTGTTTATATGGGTTTTTAAAACATAAACGAGACCACGACGGTGCTCGTGTAGGCTGGCGGCTAAGGAGGACAGGAGGACGGGCGTACGTGTATGGCATGGTTACACTTATCATATGAAAAGTAAAAGTAAAATGTATCTAACTTTCTTGTTCACTACCTTTTGCTGTCTTTGTGTCACTTTCACTAGCACTTTCACTTTCACTGGACAGCGGTCAAAGGTAATGACTGACCTCTTCTTCTACGCTAGCATCTAGGAGATGCTACGACCGCAGCGCCCCTAGTGGTTGGCATACTTGAACTAATTTAGGCTACTCGTTACTTGGAATTTTATTCGTTACCTGGAACAAAAATATTACGAGATCTCGACTCGTTACCTGGAATACTCGTTAGTAGAGATGCTCATAAGTAGGGGTACCACTGTACTCCTTCATTACAGCAACTGTTTCCTGACAAATTAAACACACACACTTCCCTCTGAACTCAGTGAACAGACGTTTTCACTCTGCATTGTAGCTGCCATGTCTACCCAAAAGCTCAGGAACATTAACGAAGGTGTAACGTCCTTAGAGTTTTGCGTTAGGAGGAAAGGAGATGTGGAGTGTTTTACATAGTTTTTACATGATGCCAACACACAGTGTTCAAACTATGAATCTTGTTTTTTTTACAACCTGCTTAATAGCAGCCAACTTTAATTTTATTTCTAAAATACTTTGCGTTCCGGTCCAAAAACGATAACAGGTCACGACTGGCCCTTGGGCTGAACTTTTGACATGCCTTGTTCAGATCATGGCAGTGAATGTGATGATTATGATCGTCGCTGGTAATGAAGCTATTGTAGGATATTGTAATGTCAAGACTGATGTGTGTGTGGACAGGGTATAAGTGTGTGTTCTGTTTTCATGCTGCAGGGTATACAAAGTGGCAGCATCTGTCTCCTATCATGAATTGTCACACCAGAGCAGCAGCTGTTCTCAGCAAAACAGAAAAGCAAAAGAACAACAACGTAACATTTCAGAATCAGTTCAGCTCAGAGGTATACAGATGCAACTAACATGCTGGTAGAGGAACAGAAGCCATGTAATAACAGAACAGTTGAACATAAGCCTGCCACAAAAACATTGGTGAAAACAACTAATGTTGATTTATGGAGATTCATCACGGTATCCCAGTGGACCCTTCTGTAAGCAAAGCACCTGTGTCTGTCCGGTTGAGTCATCTCCACCAGCTCAGTTCAGTCTCAGTCATCATGTGGGAGTGATATTATAAAATTACAGTCCTTATTCTTCAGAGAGAATTAGATTGCAGCTGAATAGAAAGAGAATAATATTGTTTTTGTTCTGTTTTTCAGTTCTGTTGTTTTACTTACATGCATAGCAGTGGTGTTTATGGGCTTATCAGCATCCTCTTGACTTGTTTAACTTGACAGTTTACCAGTAAACTGGATTTTCTTACCTCATCAACTGATCCTAACAGTGAGCCATCTGTATTCAGATATACATTATTAGCTTATTTATAGCAGCACAGTGCTACCTCCAGTCATGTTAGCTTAGCAATATTGTCATGTATACCAGAAAAAAGACACAAGAATCTACAGCAAAGCTACCAATACATTGTAAGATTTCTTAATTCACTTTATATGAAAGACAGAATTACTGTGTGACATAAATAAAGGTTAAATAAACCTGGTATCACTACAAGGTTTCTCACTGCCTTTTGCTACTTGATGTGTTTCCATACAGCTCTATAGAGCCTGAGTGAAACCCTGAGGCTCCTCCCTCTTCCGGCTCTTTCACTGGATGCTGATTGGCTCATTACAATAATGACTCATATCATAGTGTTTTGACTCCGTTGCAGTGGGGTTAGAGATCCCCATCAGCAAGTACAGAACAGGATCAGTTCCAAATAAATATTTACGATGACCTTTTCTATAAGGAGTGTATGTATACATTGCAGTTTATATAGTGACTACCAGAGGAGCTCCGATCAGTTAAATATAAGACCTCCAGTAACCAACATGTCTTCAGGTTATGTCAGTTTTTTGCTCAAAATATTTTGCTTCATGCAAGACTGAGATATTGCTACATATGCTGTACAATTTAATAATATCATCCAGAAATTGAGACCATGACCAGTAAACTGGCATATTCCTAGCTAGCTTTGAATGCATTTATTCCTCATTGTTCTGTTGACTGGAGATATTTTATTTTAAATGTATATTTTTGTACTATTAGCTAATGCAGTGTTGCACAAAATGAAGCCATTCCCATCTTTGCTTCTGAAGACAACTTTACAGGCCTTTTCTTGGCCCATTCCACCTTTTTTGAAATGGGAAGCCAGATTTAAAATGGACATAAACTTTTCATTTCTTATGTTGTCTCAGTTATTTTTTCAGTTAATTATGGGGTTTAAATGTCTGCACATCGTAGCATTTTGTTTTTTTATTATTTTAAGCTTACCTCTTTGCAGAAGGTTTATATTAGGTCTGTAAATCTACAGCCTCATCATAAATAAGCTTGATTATGATTATTTAGGAAACTATTAGATTTTTATAGAATCACAAAGGGCAACACAATTTCCCTGATGTATTTTAAGTCTTGTCCTGGGTTAAATGCAATGAAACTGGTGATTGAAATGTGTTTTTTGTTTTTTTTACTATAGACATAGACTTCATCTGGATGTAGGCAATCAACCCTGAGTGCATACACATGACTGGAGAAACGTTTCACTCAGTAGTTGAATATAAACAATAAAAACATTTTGGGTTTTAAACATATTCTGAGATTCCAAAAATCAAATAATTATTAAACTTTTGTTATTACAGAAAAAGCTGGGACAAGTATGGAAAATGCAAAAGAGTGTTTCTTTTCAAGAGTCATTTGCTTTGACCTTTTTCATTGCAGCATGAACCTAAGATATTTCATGTTTTGTCTGGTCAATTATTCAATTATATTTCAATTATTAATTAATATACATCCATTCCTGCATTTCATGCTTGTGGCTTTTTTGGTTTGTCAAGGAATACAGAAGAAGATTATTGAAATGTAAAAACAATGTTCCTCAACGAAATATTTGCATATTTCTTTCTCTGCCATGCATAATGTCATTACATGATTCAAGGATTGTGGAGGAATTTCATTGCACAAAGGTCAATAGTAAGTTGAACGACCGTGACCTCCGATCTCTGAGATGGCACTGCATCAAGAACCTCCATTCATCAATAGCTGTTATAAACCTTCTCAAGCACTACAATACAGAGTTACATTCACAAATACCACTTAAAACTTTACTGTGGAAGAAGAATCCTCATGTTAATCATGTCCAGAAGGGGTGTTGGCTTCTCTGGACTTGGACTCATCTGGGATGGACCATCACAATGGAAATGTATTGTGGTTAGAAGAATCAGTTTTCCGTTCAATATGGAAGCACATTCTGCACACATTACAAAAGCGTGGCTGCAGAAGAAGAGGGCGCTGGTACAACACTGGCCTGCCTGCAGTCCTGACCTGTCCTCAATAGAGAACGTGTGGACAATGTTGAAATGAAAAAAACTGACAAAATCCCTGTACTGTTGCACATCTTATGACATGTTTGCAGGAAGAATGGGACAAGATAACACATGAAAAACTGAATTTCTTGGTACACAGTAAATCTGCCAGTGTTAAATCAACACTATTAGAGTTACATTAACACTGAGAGTGTTACATTTTGACACCCTCAGTGTTAATTTAACTCTAATAGTGTTGATTTAACACTGGCAGATTTACTGTGTATCCTCAGAGTGAAATGGCGTTTAAAGTGTTGTGGGAAGATTGCAAAGTGGTAAATTAACTTTTTTTTAAAATGTGTTGCAGGTCTAAAATGCAAGAATGGATGTATATTAACAAATTGGGTTAAAACTGTCCGCAATAAAATTAAAATCAAAGTAAATGTATGAATGTAAAGTTTTGTTTTGTTGTGGGGTTTTGTTGTTGTTTCTTTGTTTGTTTTTGCATTTTATATTGTCACAACTTTTTCTTATTTGCGATTGTACTTGATTATTCTTATTTATTATAATGGATTCAAATTGGTTTCCATTTCCAAAATTCCATACATTGGTGAATTTGAATTGCCACAATATTATTAAAACAACACTGTTCAGAGCTAGAACCAAACCATTTTAAGAAAGGGTGCTCTACCCCACACTCTTACAAAAAATGTTTCACACATTCCTCCTGTAGAACCCTTTATCCACAAGAAGCATGCTTTTAGTGTTCATGGTTCTATATAGAACCATTTTCTTTACTAAAGAACCCTTGAAGAACCATCTTTTTTAAGAGTGCAGAGAGAGAGATCTACAACTTTAGAGAGTTCAGATCACACTCAACTCTGATACTCAGGTGACCCTGATGGTCATAATGTTTTAGTGATAGCTCATTGTTTCACTTATTGTTAACACAGTATGACAGCATTAAAGAACATCACACTTTATGTCCATATCTTCCACCCCTAGTATGTAGCAGTATACTTACCACCCACTATGAGGGATTCATTATGCTGGAATAGATGCCAAACTGTTCACAGGCCAAAGTGAATAGGCTTTTGAATTCAGTTCTATTGTGAGTTTATCTAAGCAGCACTTCTAGTACAAAATGTATACAATACATCAAGCCCAGTCACAATCACGTCTACATCATTAGTCAACTCTCCACTTACTGTGATTCTGATGAATCATAATTTTATAGTGTTTCATTTTATCTTGTTTTTTTTCTGTATCTCAGTCATTCTTTTTCAAGAGCATCAGTAATTATTAGTGATGCACCAAATATTTGACAACTAGAATTAAGTGAATAAGTGAAAAGAATTAATCATTCAAAGCAAACACTTCTGTACTTCTGTCCTGATATCAGTATATTACACTGTACTTCTGTCCTGATATCAGTATATTACACTGTACTTCTGTCCCGATATCAGTATATTACACTGCACTTCTGTCCCGATATCAGTATATTACACTGTACTTCTGTCCCGATATCAGTATATTACACTGTACTTCTGTCCCGATGTCAGTATATTACACTGTACGTCTGTCCCGATGTCAGTATATTACACTGCACTTCTGTCCCGATATCAGTATATTACACTGTACTTCTGTCCCAATATCAGTATATTACACTGTACTTCTGTCCTGATATCAGTATATTACACTGTACTTCTGTCCCGATATCAGTATATTACACTGCACTTCTGTCCTGATATCAGTATATTACACTGTACTACTGTCCTGATATCAGTATATTACACTGTAATTCTGTCCTGATATCAGTATATTACACTGTACTTCTGTCCTGATATCAGTATATTACACTGTACTTCTGTCCTGATATCAGTATATTACACTGTA
>BRDA01012784.1:8356-25362 GCA_036984385.1 Crenuchus spilurus | reverse complement strand
CGAGTGGCGTCGGATCAGCACCGCAGCTGGATGGCCCGATTTACATACCCAGCACAGCTGATACTCACCAGAATAATTGACTAAAATTCTATGCGCTGCTGTTATTAAGTCCAGTTCAGTCTGTTAATGTTGAGAACCGTTTTAAACGAACGTTAATAGGTGTGTTGCTAAGCCTAATAACTTAAATAACAAGCTTGAACTGTACCCGTCCCATTTTCCCCTTTATTGTTTTTTCTCTGTGCTGTAAATCTTCTGTAGAAGAAATCTGAGGCTGCTGTTCTGAGAATGAGCTACCAAAGCTTTTTCTGAATAAATCAGTAAAGATCCATTTATGGTCTTTAATTATATTTAATAATATAACATATTTCACCACTTTTAATTGACTTTTCTAACTTTAATACACTAAAGTTAAGACTATATACCTCATTTCTAGTAAGTGGCCCAGCCCCTCCTATATTTTTATGTATGTGTCCCTCAGTGAAAAAAGTTTGGACACCCCTGATTTAGACTTTTTTTTTCAGAACGTGATGACTGGACTACTATAACTACTATAATCGTGTTTGTATTTGTGGTTTCAGTGAAAGGTTTCTGGTAAGACTGAACAAAAATGGTGGACCACAGAATTCAGAGAAAGTGGACAGGCTCTGTGCTCTGTTTACAGTATGAAAACTCACTAATTCTATAAACCAATTAATATGTGCAATTGACCGATTTTAATATGTGCAATTTTTAATTCATATTTTTGCATTTTTTAATGTAGGATTTGAGCACAAAAGACCTCAAAAAAGAACTCTACATTGTTGCACATGTCATCAGAACTGGTAAGTGTCTCAGAAAAATGGGCATTTGGGAAGTGTAAGTTTTTGTTGTTTTAGCTCTGAAATGCCAAAGTGACTAGAAGGCCAAATTGGGGTTCAAAGAATTTATAGCAAGTAACTGACTTCATCTCATGAAAATTATTTTTGACTCTAAAAATCAGAAGCAGTTATTTTTCACAGTATTTTTAGGACCATTAACTTGCTCACAACAGTGTTAATTTTGACAGGTGATAGTTTTAGTCTTAGTCTTCTGACTAAAATGTATATTAGTTTTAGTTATTGTTAGTTTTAGTCTAGTTTTTGTTGATGAAAACTGAAAACATTTTAGTCTAGTTTTAGTCAATTAAATGTTTAAAATATTTAATCTAATTTTAGTTGTATTTTTAGTTATACTATTTTAAATTAGAGCTATTTTATACTGCTTACTGTTATTTTAATAAAACAATAGTCTTTAATTTTTGTTACATTTAATAACACAATGACATCAGATATTGTGGAAGAAAGTTGGCCCGTTTTTCTTTTTCTAAAACACTTTGTGTTTTTTTAACTTTTTACATGACAAAATGTAACTAAAATGTGACTAAACACACATTAACAGCAATCCCTTCACAGCCTCTTAAAAACCAGAAATTATTTATATCTGCGTAAATATCCAGTATAACACACAACAGACACACGAGAGAAGTCTGTCCTCTGAGCTTTCTGTCACTAATGATAAAGGATAGATTAAGAGGGAAAGAGTTGGGTTTCTCCGGTGTGCTGGACTTTACTCATTTCTTTACTGGTTCCTGTTGGCTAACATTAACTTGCACTTAATGTGGACTATCACGGCTTACGTGCCTTTCCTCTTCGTTTCGTTATGTGACTGTATTTAAAATGAAACAGAGGCTGTATGTGTGTCTTATGGCTCCAGTTAGATGTGTTTGTGATCTATTTAACCTAAACACCTAAGATAATGACTGCACATTTCCCCTTTATACACTGAAACATTCAAAAATGAAACATATCAGATATACATATTCATCACCGTTAGCTATCGCACCGTTAGTTCATCACTAGTTAACATCTAGCTAGCTACATTAGCTACGTTAGCTTACCTTTTTGTAAAGCTCGTGGTGGTGAGAACTGAGGACCTCTCGAGGTTCGTAGTGTTTTTCTCAGTTATTTTACATCCACAAACTTTGCTCTGTTTTGTTTTGTGTGGCAGCGAAAGTGAAATTACTCCATAAATCGCTTCTTCTTTTCTGTCCAAGCTGCGGCCGTGACGTCAGCACGTTGTGTTGTTAAACTGCACCAGTGTTACGGGAGCTTAACGTGCTTTGAGAAAGTCAGACGTGCCGCAGGTTTATTTTAAAAAGCGGATTACTGGACAAAAACATTATTTTTGTCCTTCTGTGACATTTTCGTTTCGTTTTTATTTGTCGACGAAAAGTCTAATACTTTTAGTCATAGTCTTCGTTTTAAAATATTAGTTTTTATTTAGTTCTCGTCTTGTTTTCGTCGTGAAAAAAATGGTCAACGAATATTTTTCGTCATAATTATCGTTAACAAAATTAACACTGCCCAGAACCACCCTCTCCAAGCTGGCAGCACAGACCTGTCATTTAGCCTCTGAACTGTAGATCCACATCAGCCTCTATGGTGACCTAAAGCTGTGCTGAGCCCCACTGGCACTGTTAATGCATGCTCCATATGGAAATGATACAATCTTACAGCCTGCTCATCTACAGCAGTACGTTTACCTTTCATCTCCCTTCGTAGGTTCTGCTGAAGCTGTTCAGTTACTGTGTCAAAGTGAAGATCAACAGGCAGCAGCTGGTCAAACCGGAGATGAACACACTCAACGTCATGCTGGGGACTTTGAATCTGGTGCGTAAAACATTTTGTTTACTTGAGGAAAATCTGTTTTTGGGTCTTGAGACATGCATGTTAATGAGTGCTTGTGCTCGTCAGGCATTGGTAGCTGAACAGGAGAGTAAGGACAGTGGAGGGGCATCGATAGCAGAGCAGGTCCTCAGCATCATGGAGATCATACTGGATGAAGCCAATGCCGAAACTGTATCTGAGGACAAGGCGAGTCATCCTGAATACAAATATAATTTGCATTTGACAGACTAAAATAAGTTTTGACAAGTTTATACGCTGATGATTACACCACACTGCGCTTAACTCTTGCAGGGTAACTTGCTGCTGACGGGAGATAAAGACCAGTTGGTGATGTTGCTGGACCAGATCAACACAACCTTTGTTCGCTCCAATCCCAGTGTCCTGCAGGGTCTTCTGCGCATTATCCCGTATCTGTCCTTTGGAGAGCTGGAGAAAATGCACATTCTGGTGGAGCGCTTCAAACCCTGCTGCAGTTTTGACAAGTACGGCTTTCATTTGTGTATCCGCTCAGTATCAGACTTCATGTAAACAGACTCATAATCAAAAAGCAAAAACGTGAAAAAAATCTACTTTTTAACGTCCTCATCAAAACAGAAGCAGTCAATTTTAGATTTGAGCTGTTAAGGGACAATATATACAGTCATAGGGCTTCTTTCTTTTTCTCTCTTTTTTTCTTTTTCCTTCTTTCTTTTTCTTTTTCTCTCTATTTTTCTTTCTCCTTCTTTCTTTCCCTTTCTTTCTGTTTCTTTCTCTCTTTCCTTTTCTCTCTCTTTCTCTCTCTCTTTTTCTTTCTCTATTTTTCCTTCTTTCTTTTTCTCTCTTTATCTTTCTCCTTTCTTTCATTTTCTCTTTCTTTCTCTGTTTCTTTCTCTCTTTTTCCTTTTCTCTTTCGCTCTATTTTTCTTTCTTTTTCTCTTTCTCTCTTCTCCTTCTTTTTCCTTCTCTCTCTTTCATTCTCTTTCTCGCTTTCTCTCTTTTTCTTTCTTTCTTTTTCCTTCTCCTTCTTTTTCTTTCTCTCTCTCTTTTTCCTTCTCTCTTTCATTCTCTTTTTCCTTCTCTTTCTCGCTTTCTCTTTTTCCTTCTCTTTCTCGCTTTCTCTTTTTCCTTCTCTTTCTTTCATTCTCTTTCTCGCTTTCTCTCTCTTTTTCATTCTCTTTCTCGCTTTCTCCCTTTTTTCTTTTCTCTCTCTATTTTTCTTTCTCTTTTTTTATTTTTCCTTCTTTCTCCTTCTTTCTTTCCCCTTCTTTCTTTCTTTCTCTGTTTCTTTCTTTCTTTTTCTCTCTTTTTTTCTTTCTCCTTCTTTCTTTCTTTCTTTTTCTCTTTTTCTTTTTCCTTCTTTCTTTTATTTTTCCTTCTTTCTCTTTTTTTCTTTTTCCTTCTTTCTTTTTATTTTTCCTTCTTTCTCTCTCTCTTTCTTTCTTTCTTTTTCCTTTTCTCTCTCTCCTTTATTTTTCTCGTTCTCTTTGGTTTTCTTTATTTTTCTCTTTCTCTCACTCTCTCTTTCTTTCTCTTTTTTTCCTTCTCTTTTTCTCTCTCTCTATTTCTTTCTCCTTCTTTCTTTATTTTTCTCTTTCTCTCTCTTTTTCTGTTTCTTTCTCTCTCTTTTTCATTTTCTCTCTCTCTTTCTTTTTCTCTTTTTCCTTTCTTTTTATTTCTCCTTCTTTCTTTCTCTCTCTCTTTCTTTTTCTCTTTCTTTTTCCTTCTCTCTTTTTCTCTTTCTCTCTTTCTCTTGGTTTCTCTGTTTTGCGCTCTCTTCTTCTCTCTCTAGCACAGATGGCACTATGAAGTTTGAATTAAGTGTGACACCTTCTACAAATATGATATAGTGACTCAAATGTGCTTTACCAAAAAGTCGAGGTTAACTGTATGTTTAATTTTAGGTACGATGAGGAACATAATGCTGATGACAAGGTCTTCTTAGACTGCTTCTGTAAAATTGCAGCAGGGATCAAGAACAACAGTAACGGCCATCAGCTCAAAGATCTAATTCTGCAGAAGGGCATCACTCAGAGTGCTCTGGACTACATGAAGAAACATATCCCCAGCGCCAAGAAGTAAAACCTGTTAATCCACTCTGCCACTGCATGCTGTGCTTTACTGCTGCTTTATATTCTTTACCAAACACATTTTGTGCATGTTTTGCAGTCTGGATGCAGATGTTTGGAAGAAGTTCCTTGCCCGACCAGCCCTTCCCTTTATCCTCAGACTGCTGCGTGGTCTGGCCACCCAGCATCCCCCTACACAGGTACCACACCCTAATATTCCCACTCCATTCTTACTTCACACTTCTTTCCACTCAGCGAGATGGTGAGATCTAAAACGCTGCTTCTTGTGTTCTTTAGATGCTGATTGGAACAGATTCCATTAGCAATTTGCACAAGCTAGAGCAGGTGTCCAGTGATGAGGGCATAGGCACTCTGGCTGAGAACCTTTTAGAAGCTTTGCGGGAGCACGCAGAGGTAAACATGAAGATCGATGCAGCTCGAAGAGAGACACGGGCAGAGAAGAAACGTATGGCCATGGCAATGAGGCAGAAAGCTCTGGGCACACTCGGCATGACTGTGAGTCTTCCCATGTGTGCTTCACTATGTAGAATTTTTCTGGTTATTGGATTTGATCAGAAACGTCTGAGTAAATGTTTTGTTTCAGACAAATGAGAAGGGTCAGGTGGTCACAAAGACATCACTATTGAAGCAGATGGAGGAGCTTATAGAGGAGCCAGGTCTAACCTGCTGTATCTGCCGAGAAGGCTACAAGTTTCAGGTATTTGTGCCAAGCGCTTTACTTAAAAATCAATATCCTGCCACTATGGACTGAGGATCGTGAGTTTGAATCCCGATCATGCTGCTTGCCATCGACAGCTGTGCCCTCGAGAGAGCAGAATTGGCAGTGCTCTCTCTTCAGGTGGGCAAGATGCCCACTCTCCCTAGCACTATAAACAATGTCAACTGACTCTGGCGTCTGCTGGGCGACCCATCAGAACCGGGGATCTGCGCTTTCCTCTGAGCGCGCCAGCTGCCTGGCAGAGATGTATCGCCAGCAGTTTGGGGAGGGGCTTGATGTCACTGGAATCGGAGGAGGCCTGTGCTTGTCTGCCCTCTCCCAAGAGAGTCAGGGACACTGCAAGTGATGGGGAGAGTTGATAAAAGGGGCGGGGTTAAATGGCCACTAAATTACATTGTGGAGAAAATAAAAAGTTTTACTGTTGATCTGTATGACTTATAAAACTTAAAATATTTAATTTGAAGTAAATTACTATTGGAACAGTATCAACATTAAAACTTAAGTCTCGAAACTTCACATGCAAATGCACTTTCATGATATTCACATTTTTGTGGCTGCACTAGTCATTTTATAAAATTACTAAGTCAAAAATATGACAAGGTCATTTGTATGTAGAGGTGCGTATTCCAGGTCCCGAAAGTAAAAAATCCAGCCCAGGATTTTGCTTTAACTTCATGTGTGTCAGTACATCTGCAGCAGAACCAACAAGGCAGTTGAAACCAAATTCTGGGGTGGATTTTTACGTTCTGGACCTGGATTACGCACCTCAGTTTGTAAGTAATGTTACACTTTTGTCCTCTTTAATTCTTTTAGCCGACTAAGGTCCTGGGAATCTACACGTTTACAAAGCGCGTGGCTCTGGAGGAGTTTGAGAACAAACCCCGCAAGCAGCAGGGCTACAGCACTGTCTCGCACTTTAACATAGTCCACTATGACTGTCACCTTGCTGCTGTCCGGTACGTCGCTCAGAGTGGTTCTCTGGATGTTTTCTTCTGACATGAGGATCATGTTCTGATCTGTATTTTTGATTTGTTGTGCCAGGCTTGCTCGAGGGCGTGAGGAGTGGGAAAGTGCCGCTCTACAGAACGCCAACACCAAGTGCAATGGGCTGTTACCTGTGTGGGGGCCGCACGTACCTGAATCAGCTTTTGCCACATGTCTGGCCAGGTAGGTCCTGTTTTGTTCTCCAAATAACATTTTTGTGTAAGTTTGCTAAGTTGATGAGTATCGTGTAGACTTGGTTCATTGTTGATGGATGACTAACATCAAAATTTTGAGCCAACATCATGTTCCCCCTATCATTTATAATTTTTTCTGAGACATTCGATCCTTCCTGGCATGTGACTTTCACTTTTATCACTAACTCTTGGGTTTTTTATGCTACATGAACAGATTAAAATAAAGTTTTCAACAAATAATTAATCAAATTTCAGAAACTACTGAAAATACACAGATGAAAGACATTTTTTTAGTAAGGCAAGTTGTTTGGGTGGGCATGAATGAGTGGAGGATGGGTTATGAATGGGCACTGTGGGTAATTGTCCATCACAATATTTCCCTGTAGATGGTGTCTCGTACCAGTTAGGTCAAAATGATCTTCGTTATGTTCTTCGTAAGACAGAAACAGGAGTCCTGGTTGCATGTATGTCTGAACATTATTCTCACTGGTTGTTTGTAGGCACAACACATATCTTCAGGAGTGCACAGGGCAGAGGGAGCCAACGTACCAGCTCAACATCCACGATACCAAGCTGCTGTTTCTGCGCTTTGCCATGGAGCAGTCCTTCAGTGTGGACACAGGAGGAGGAGGCCGCGAGAGCAACATCCACCTCATTCCCTACATCATTCACACTGTCCTTTATGTCCTCAACACGTGAGTTTTCAGCATCGTTTGGCTGCACGATTTTTAAACCTAGCTTACAGTCTTTTCCCTCACAAGCATGTTCATTGTCAAATTTCACCAGTTTTATTAATCTGATTGTCAAGTCTTTAGGTAAATGCTGGAGACCATTTTATTTGTATCTTGCATACGACTCACAATTTTTACTCCCGACATACATTTTACTTTTCAATGGCTTTGTATGTAACCCTCTAAAGTCGTTGCTTCTGCTGGTGGTATATAACCGAAATTCCGCAAAAACAGTTATATAATTTGAACTTTTACCCAGAAATAAAACTGAACGTACCCTGGAAACCGTGTGTGTGTGTGTGTGTGTGTGTGTGTGTGTGTGTGTAGCTTGAATCAAAATCTATTTTAGATATTTTTGAGAGGAGCTTAAATAAGCAGAGACACATTTTTCAGAGCGAGTCAGACAGCTGCGCATTTTTTCCCACCAAATGACGCAATCTGTCATTCATATGAAAATGACATGGCAATTCCAGACAATCCATTGGTGGATTACTTCTCACCTCGAGTGTTCACACCTATCTTAAATATTCAGTCTAGGAACCACTGAATGAGAAAAACGGAGTGTCACCTCACATTAGTTAAGCTTTAGAAATAAAAACACACACAATGTATAAAAACTGTAATGAGCAGTGTGCAGCCAACACCTCTGTTTATTCAGTTCTGAGCTCAAAAGTCTTGGCTAGAAATGTTTAGAGTGTTGTTACACAATATATCAGCACATCTGAAAACAGGTTTTTGGAAAGTCTAAGTTTAGAGCAGAATAAAATAATTTAGATGAGTGTAATTTGTGAAAAGTGAGATCAGACTCCAGAGGGTTAAACATTATTGAATGTTGTGAATGTCGTCTTTGCGTACATGTGCAGTATACGTTGTTTCTGAGGATCGCTGACTGGCAATTCTGTGTTTTGCAGCACAAGGGCCACCTCACGGGAGGAAAAGAACCTGCAGAGCTTTTTGGAGCAGCCGTGTGATAAATGGGTGGAGAGCTCATATGAGGTAGACGGGCCGCACTACTTCACTGTGCTGGCCATGCACATCCTCCCTCCTGAGCGATGGAGGACCACACGCGTCGACTTCCTGCGCAGGCTCCTAGTCACTGCACATGCACGAAAGATCTCACCAGGCGGCGGCAACAAGTAAGCGAGGACCACGTGCCTAGCCTTGTGATTATTTTGCTTAATTCTGTTGTTCTAAACTTGTCAGTTATCCACACTTTAGAACAGAGTCGTTTTTGTTTTTTTTTTATCTTTTAGGCTCACAGACAAAGCAGTGAACGAATATATGGTGTATCGCTCCCCGCTTCTCTTCTGGGGTCTGGTGGACCTAATCTATGACATGTTCAGGGTATAAACACTGTTATTGCGTCTCTTTCACCTGCCATTCACATTAGTATTCATACAGTTAATAGTGTCATCAAACAGAGTGTTAATCTTAATTTAATCTTTATTCTGATTTGGTTTGTTCACTGTTCCCGTTACAGAAAGTGCCCACCAGCAACACAGAGGGAGGCTGGTCCTTCTCACTGGCAGAGTACGTGCGGCACAACGACATGCCCATCTACGAGGCTTCAGAAAGGGTGCTGAGGGCTTTCCAGGATGAGCTGATGCCTGCTGAATCCTTCTCAGAGTTCCTGGATGTCGTAGGTGAGTGAACCCTGAATCAGGGTTGCCAGATTGTTACAGTATTTTTTTCAACCAAAATTCCCAATAATACACAAAACAGCTGACGTTCAGCATTTCTGCAACATGAAAGCAGGTAAACCAACATGACCTAATAACAAACTGCTGAAATGTTCAAATGAACAGATCAGTAATAATAAATAAACAGGGTTTAAATCTGTTTCTCTTCAAACTGTAACGTTTTTAATGAGTGGAGACACGGCTCCTGTGCAAAAATATACAAAAAATTAACTTTCATGCAATGAAATAAGTATAACGGCTCATACGTGTAAACATTTGCTTTCCTTTATAAGCAACAGTTTGTTAAAATGACTTTTATAATATAAATGACCGTTTTAGTGCCTTTCCTGTTTTAATTTTAGTTCACTTGGGTTCTAAGGATCTTCCATGTAAGCTAGTAACACAAGTCACTTTTCTGAGCTCGTGATCAGCTCATATTTTGAAGTCCGGTCTCAAACCTCTTCCGTCTTGTTTTTCAGGGCTTCTCTCGGACATCCCCGACCCTGATGGTTTTCTGCAAGACCTATTGAACTCTGTGCCCTGATGGCATTCAGCCATTCCTCTGGACAAGTGTCTACCCTGCTCAGTGCAGGTGTTCCTTAAATACGGAGGTCGTCCACTACCCGGACACTGCTACAAGCAGCTCCAGTTGGACGCCTTTCAGTCGGAGTCTGGGCTCCCAAATTTATCAGCTCACCCACTCTCATTCACCACCACCACCACCATCACCACCACCTCCTCTCCTGATATCCACCTGGGTTTGTTCTGCAGCATCTTCAGCTATAACACTCCTAAACCAGAAAATCATCTAATGTAGTCTGACGAGTTCATGCATTTACAAAAATTTCCGCAACATCTTAATACACTGAAGCTGTTTTGATCCAACGTGTTGGCAGGTGATCTCTTCAGATGAAATGTTTGGGGGATTTAATGACTGCCTAAAGCAACCTGATGGCTTTTTAGTATTTTTCTCCCTTTTTTCATTTTGTTTTGTTTTTTGAGTTAACTTCCAGAATGACAGAGTTGGTCAGTTTGACAGATGTTTGATCTGATCTCTCCATGTCATGCACATTTGTTGATTTTGCAGTGGTATTTAAAAATCTGATTGTATCGTGTAAGAACGGTGAGGTCTGTTGCCGAGTGTCTGAAGAAGTTCTTGTGAGTTTTCTCATCTTGTATACAGTTAACGAAGCAAACAGGATGGGAGGATATCTGATGTGTAAGCCTGTTGAATCTGAAATATGTTTGTAATGGGGTTTTACCTGCTTCTATTCAATGAAACTCAACAACTGTCGAGATCAAAAATAAAAGGGCCTGCGTCTTTGCTTTCTGCCAGATTACTTTTCTTTTCGCTTTGTTTTCCTGCTTGGGATTTTTTTTGTTTATTTGTTTATGAGCAAGTTTACAACACTATATTATTTTTTGGCTTACTTTCATGTGACATTTCCCCCACAAACAAACCAAACGGACAAGACGTTTTCCCAAAGCTCTTTTTGTTTCTGGTAAGCAAGGTGCCACCGAGAGCTGTCTTGTTGATAATTCGCAAAATAAATATATATATATATATATTTACAGCATATACACCTGCAAAGGGTGACCTTGTACACGGAGCTGAATGCATGGTGTGGAGTTTAAAAAAAAAAAGAAGAAAAAAAAAAGAAATTTAAAGAACCCAGTTAGTGTTTCTTCGCCTATTCCCGCTGCTAAATGTTCAACTGTTGCTGAATGTCCGCTTTTTGAATTAGCTCAAATGAATAAAGCTGTACGAATTCCACATGTGACTCTTTGTCATCTGAATAACTAGAAGAATTGGAAGAAAAGGCACAGCAGGCTGGTAAGAAGTCCTTTTTGGTGGTTTATGTCCTTTTTTGGATGTAATTTGCCTGGAATGTCCTAGAAAAAATTCACATTTCTGTAAATTAACTGAAGAAGCAATAAATGTTCCTTTCAAGTGGAAAGTTCCCAGTAAAAAATACTGTGCTGACAGTAAAAAAAAAAAAAAAAAAATGCAGAAAACTATGCCAGATCCCAAGAAATCACGAGCCAAAAGACAGACGTACACAAGTTTTTCATTTATTATTATTATTATTATTATTATGAATAATATTTAATATTGAAGTGATCTAATATTAGGAAGGCTTTTATAAGACGTTTTGGTGATACATTTTGAAATTAACCCAAAAACCCGCACCCCTGCCACCTCTGAATTTTTGTCCATGACTATATTTTCACAATTTTCCCTTTTGGAGGAATCGACGTGAACCTGACAACTCTAATTATGAAGGAACTTTCTCCTCTCCCATTGTCTCGTGATATTTAATTGCACACACAAAACACCCAAAATGCTTCAAAAGTAAAACTTAAAGATGATTTTAGGGCAGGATTTAGACTGGAGAATTATTTGGGACCTGGCTACCTTTTAAGATGATTTTCAGTTAACGGACGCGATTTATAGTCTACAGTGAACTCAAAATCCTCAAAAAAGCTTCAAAATTCTGCAGGCAACAGTGAAGATGACTGGGTGACGTCAAAAGGGACCTATTGGTCTGTCTGAAACCAGACGGTAGGTGCCTTGATCCCTTGCTGCCTACTTAGTATAAACACTAAAATAGACATTTGTAAACATTTCGCTTTTAAAACACATTCAGTAGCAGCACAAACACAGTCAGCTTACTGCTAGCTCAAAAACGAACCAAACTGTTTTTAAATGCAGACTTTTAGTAAACAGTAGACACGACTTCCTACCTCTAAAAGCAACATTTATGTTTCAAACACAGCCTTTAATTCTGTATCTGTAAATGTCCTAATCCAAAAAGAGATATCTTAAAATATATGAATTATTTATTTGCTTATTTATTATTTTTTTATTATTATTTTCATCAAAGGACCAATGCATCTACATTCAAGATGCAAAAACAGTCACCAAAATGTAACTGCAGATATCTTAAATTGCTGTTATTACTAGTCACCATGTAACTATAATTTTATATGTCTAGTCACAAATTAATTTTCCAATTAACGTTTAAACGTCCATACACGGCAAGACGACTGCTTTACCAAAACCTTCCTTCTTTTTGGAAAAAAATAAATAAATATTCTGTGTCTATTTTAGTTTTTGTAATTTTGTATTGTGTCATTTGAAAGAAAATGAATAAAATACTTTTTATATATAAAGTCGACAGCTAAAATAATACATTAGTTAAATAATTTGAAAATAAATCGTTAATTATTAATATCAGAAATGTTAACATTAATAATAAAAATATAATTTAAATAAGAACCAAAAGACTTTTATTTGCCTTTTCTTCCACCGGAAGCTGCGTCGAACTTTATAAGTAACGTCATTAGATTTCCGGTTCTCTCTTGCCGCTGGAGTGAAGATGGTAAGTGTGTGTGTGTGTTAGTTTGCGGCGCTTATAGTGACATTTAAAGCCTGTTTTAACCTCGGTTGCGATGTCACGGCTTGAAATTGGGACTATTTCTTCATTAATGACTAAATAAGTTGGAAATGAGGCTGTGGGAGAGGTTTAAAATGGGTGTAAAGACTTTGTATGTTAAGACGACACCTTCCTGTACCTTCAACATAATTACAGTGTTTATGGGCCAGAATGCACACACACACTACATTTACACTCCTTCTGGACATTGTGTTCTCTTATTTAAAAATGCATATATATATATATATATATATATATATATATATATTACACACACACACATAATGAGCAGGTATTTGGTGGAACGTTCTCGGTGACACTGACGTGGTGGTGGTGTGCTAGAGTATGTTGCACTGGATGTTCTGAAGTTCTTAAACATTGTCCACTCAGACACACCTGCCTTGGTGGTTCACCTTGTAGCTGTAAAGTCAGAGAGCAGCTCAGCACAGTTTGTGTTGGTCCTGTAGTAGAAATCACAGGACATTCTTGAGTGGACTTTTCTGAGTCCATCTGTGACACTGAGGAGTTGAAAAATCCGTGTCAGTGGAGCCTAAATGCACTACATCACCTACAATGAGTGTAGATACAAGATAATATGACTTGTATGGATTTATGCTGGAGGTTAAATGGTAAATCCACAATTTATTCCAAATATATGCATAATTATATAGGTAAATAGTGATTTCTATGGACCATTTTCCTTGTTTAAAATGTAAAAAATGGGCAGATTTATGTTTGAATATTTTTTCATTATTTTTCAGTATCTCAAAATAAAGATAGATGGAAATTGGTCAGTAAAATGTGCCATTTTATTAAATGCAATTAAAAATATATGTATATGAGGTATATGCTGATCTTTTAAATTGAAGGTTTGTCTAAAATGCTTTGATTTAATACTCTGAATGGCTGTTTAATGACTGGGTTGTGCAGAAATGGTCAAATGTATTATTTTTCTCTGATGAAGATGAAACACAATACTGGTATCACAAGCACTTTAGTAGCTTGACTTTTTTTCATTGAAGGACTAACTTCTGCCCTAATCTCATTGTGAAATTGTTCTTCAGACCAAGAAGAGGAGGAATAACGGCCGTGCCAAGAAGGGACGTGGCCATGTCCAGCCCATCCGCTGCACCAACTGTGCCCGCTGTGTTCCCAAGGACAAGGCCATCAAGAAGTTTGTCATCAGGAATATTGTGGAAGCTGCAGCTGTCAGGGACATCTCTGAGGCCAGTGTGTTCGATGGTAAGGGAAAACGTGCTGCAGACCGAAGAATATGCCTTAATAGTGTCCCAATTGAATCCTGTTGTTCACTCAGCTCTCACTGTGATGAATTACACATGTTCATGTTAAAATCAGTAACACATCATCCCAGTGACACTGAACACGCTGTACAGGAAGTTGGTGAAAGCATTCAGAATTACTTCAGTACTAGGTTTTGTTCTCTTCGTCACTGTTAGTGTTTATTGGTTCTGTACTTTACAGGTACAACTCAAAACGTCATAATATTGTATAAGACCAATTTAAGAAATGATGTTTAATATGTATGTACAGTATATACACTCAGTACTTGGTCGGTGCTCCTTTTGCGTAAATGCATCAGTGCAGTGTGACATGGAGGTGATCAGCCTGTGGCACTGTTGAGGTGGCATGGAAGCCCAGGTTGCTTTGACAGCGGCCTTCAGCTTGTCTGCATTGTTTGGTCTGGTGTCACTCATCTTCCTCTTGACAGTAGCTCATAGATGCTCTGTGACGTTTAGCTCAGGTGAGTTTACTGCCAAGCACAGTGATACTGTGGTTATTAAACCAGGTACTGGTACTTTTGTGCCAAGTCCTGCTGGACAATGAAAGCTTATCAGCAGATGGAAGCATGAAGTGCTCTAAAATGTCCTGGGTGCTGACTCTGGACTTGATATAACACAGTGGACCAACACCAGAGATGACATGTTTTGAGATGCACCTGTATGGTGTTCTGTAAAGACATTGACATGTGAAACCTCTCACTTCCATTGTATCAGAAAAGGTATAATTTAGAACATTGAAATCGCTAATAGAGTAAAAGAAAAAAGCATTAAATCTGATTTTTAAACATAACCTCTCTCTCAACAGCCTATGTTTTGCCAAAACTGTATGTTAAGCTTCATTACTGTGTGAGCTGCGCCATTCACAGCAAGGTAGTGAGGAACCGGTCACGAGAGGCAAGGAAGGACCGCACCCCACCACCTCGCTTCAGACCCAGCGTAAGTTTAACTGCTCGCTCTGGATGCACCGTTAGGCTGCTGGTAGACTTTGGCTCTTTCTTGAGACAATATTGTGCCATTTACTGTCGTGTTGATATAGAATAATGCCTGAATTACACTGTAACTAAACTATGAAATGTTTTTTTTTATTTCAGGGTGCTGCTCCCAGAGCTCCTCCTAAACCCATGTGATTTGGATGTTTAGAAATAAAGGTCCCTGAACACAATTTTGAGTTTCTCTTTTTTGCAAAAGTCTGTCTAAAGCTACGTTTACATTACCAGGCTGAAGTGGCTCAGATCCCATCTTTTCTAATCAGATCTGAAACAGCCACGTCTTTAGCTCGATGCAGCTCTGAATTCTGAAAATGTGTCCAATTTTGTATCTGTTGCTCTTTGTCAAAATAATTTGTAGATACTAAAGCTGCAAAAATTGAGGAATTACACCAGCAGCCTTAACCTCACCCATGTTTCATCAGCTGCACTGAGCATA
Source organism: Crenuchus spilurus (assembly GCA_036984385.1). Taxonomy (NCBI): domain Eukaryota; kingdom Metazoa; phylum Chordata; class Actinopteri; order Characiformes; family Crenuchidae; genus Crenuchus; species Crenuchus spilurus. The sequence continues at coordinate 10,122 of BRDA01012784.1, read as the reverse complement.
TAGGTGCACTTTGTAGTTCTACAGTTACAGACAGTAGTAGCAGAACGTGATCGCCCACATTTGCTCTGTTCTGTAGTGGTCAGGAACATCACAGCAGGTATTTGGGTGGTGGATAATTCTGACGTGGTGTGTTTTACTGGTACGAGTGGATCAGATGCAGAAGAGCTTTAAAATGCCTCAGTATCACGGCTGGACTGAGTCCACCAGCATCCCGTGCTCAGCCTCCTTGGACCACTAATGAAGGATCAGAGGATGAGCAACACAAACTGCAGCAACAGATCAGCTACCGTCTCTCAAATCTACAGCAGCTCTGCTCCTGTCATATCAACACAACATCAGTGCTGAGAATGAGCCACCACCCAAATAACAGCTGAAGAACAGGGATATCAAACTCCAGTCCTGAGCAGCGTAGTTCAGTGATTTCTCTGCACCGACTACAAATTTAAAAAAATTACCTGCAGGATCAGGAAGTACACAAACTGTGCAGGAATCCGGCCCTCCAGGACTACAGTTCAACACACCTGTCTAATACAAGGAGGTTGTAGCTGGTTGGTGTGTTTCCCCAAGCGTGGTCCAGGGTATGCAGGTATTTCTGCATCCTTCCACCCCTCCATTTGATGCTACTATTGTTGAAAAGTAAAAGTGTCATTTGCTCAATCAAATCAAATGTAAATAACAGAAGGTCAGTGACTGTAAACAATACTGCTTACTGTAACCTCAACCTTTTCTCACTTTTTCTGTTTTTATGCTTTGCTATTAAATATTCATAACATTTTGAATTGCAGACCAAATGTTTTGATGACTCGGACTCAGTGAGCATCGCAGCTCTACTCAACAGTTTAGCTGGTAATAAAATGCTTTATTGTTGGTTTCTGTACTTTTAATGATGTATAAACTGGTAATAATCACTTATAGAAGAAACTTTGCTTGTATTGAGTCTAAATACCCAAAATATTAAACCATAAATTTTTTTTTCACCACATTGTTCATTCCAAGCGGAGGGTGGTAGATTTTTTGGAAGTTGAAAATGCTGGACCATACTAATGTGCAACAAACAACATCAACTGAAGTGAACATGAAGTTCTTTGCACAAAATCACATCTCACCCTTTCAGAAGGAGATGTTTAAGGGCTCTGTTACTTTTATGCAAATAATTTGTTGCTGGCTATGCCCTAGCATTCCACATTTATGCTGAGAGTTTACCACACGTGAAAATGACAGAACACAGAGGCGCTACCCAACCATATATGTGTAATTCGGAGACATTTTTCCAACAGTAGATACTGTGTTTTGGCTCATTCTCTTGCACACACACACACACATATACAACAGTTCATGTGCGACTTGCCTGTAGCCATAGATCTCAGCATCTATCCACAGTGTTTATAAAATCAGAAGATCAAAATGGCAAAACTAGTGGGTGGGGTTCTGGTGGGGGTTGACTGGTGCGGGGTGGTATCAGGTCGGTTCTATGCAAATGTCCTTATTATGACATCATATCCAACAGCTCATAGAAGCATATGATTCCTGACACCAAAATCTTTCAACTGACTCAGAAATCAGATGGACGTTTTTTAAGAGACTCAAGTGGAAATACAAAAATGCACAAAGTGAGTTTTACATATTTCCCCTTTAAAAACGTAGCCACAAGTTGTGTCCAGTGCAGTAACGATACAGAGATGTGCTTTTAATATAATAATGTTTCTACTCTTGGAATAGATGTCGTCTTTGGGCCAATATTCATTTGGAATAAATGTGCCATTTCC
>BRDA01012783.1:119324-136807 GCA_036984385.1 Crenuchus spilurus | reverse complement strand
GGTATAAGGAGTATAGGGTACAGAGAGAGTATGAGGTATAAGGAGTAAAGGATACAGAGAGGGTATGAGGTATAAGGAGTATAGGGTACAGAGAGGGTATGAGGTACATATAAGGTATAAAGGTATAAAGAGTATGGACTTTAGAGAGGGCATAGGGTATAATGAGTATAGGGTAGTGGGCAAAATGTTTGGTGTAAGCATAACAACAGAAACAGTTCAACTCTGTGTAAACACAAAAAGAATGAAACAAATGAAATGGTACATCATATTACCAGACGTACAGCTTCATATGTCACTGTTTATACAAAAACAGGTTTCAAATTTCTTAAAAACTTGGTGGATGGAAAACATGCTGAAGCTGCAATCTCTCTCAAAAAGTTGTGGAGATAAAATCAACCCATGATGGGGACATGTCCCCAGAGTCCCCAGCAAAAATTCCGCCTATGGTTCCTCCTCTCACCTCATTCTCTGACGAGCTGGCTGACAGCAGCACTTCCTGAGCATCAAAGAATTCAGAGACAGATTCTGACATGGAGAGTCTGCTTTCATTGGAGGCCTGCTGTGTGAGAGGAATTCCCACATGGATTGGCTCACTTGCCTATTACACACAAACACATACACACACACACACACACACAGATTCAATTCACAAACATTGGATTTGCAACTTCCAGGATCTGAGGTTCACATGTGAACATAATAATAAAGAATAAATACATATTAAAATATATACAACAAACTTTATCCACATGCACATAGGAATACACATAAAATGCAATGCACCAGTCCAGCACGAATACATACACAAGCAGCACACTAACTATACTGCAATATAGCAACAGGGAAGATTTGCGAAAAAGGTCTAAAACTGGCATTACCAGCTGCTCCAATCAGAGCATAATGAATACACTGAGCGGGAGGGAGTGAGGGTGAGGTAATATGCACCGATGTGAACTGTGAGCTGAAGACAGTGATGAGGTTGGGGTGGGAGTCTGTACCTCATCAGGACTGCTGATGATGTTGACACTAACCACCTGGTCTGTCAGCACTGACTCTGAGTGAATCCGATTCAGCCGGGTCTTCAGCTCAGCATTCTGGGACAAGGCCTAAACACACAGCACAGGGCAGCACACACCAGACACAATGTTTAGATCCTCAAGCCATAAGACTTCTATTCACTCTCATGTGATGATGTTTGCTCCCTCTCTGAGGACACACATGAAAACATACTGCATTATTCATGCACTTCTGCTCAGTTCTACACATCTGATCACTGAGCGAGGGAAGTGTTAGCCACCAGCATAGCATACACACACACCTTCACAGTTTAGTTCTAATACATTTTAAAACAGTAACAGAATTAACGCTGTGTTACAATAAATATTACAAGTAAAAGAATACTGATACACATATTTTCAGGTTTAATACTACTTTTGTCCATTTGGTAAAGATTTAATGCAATATTCAATATTTTACACAAAAATTATTTAAAGGGGTCATATATGAATTTATCTAATTTTCAAATAAATGAGTGTTTTACAGTATATAAACATTACTACAATTCCCAACCTCTTCAGTCCTTGTAAACCATAAATGGAAAAAATCAGGCACAAAATCATTCATTCATTATCACACCCACTTAATCCTTATCAGGGTCGCGGTTAGTCCCCTACCCCCTCACTGGGCGCAGGTCAGGGCATTACACTATTCAACTAAGCCCAGGACAGGGCGCCAATCCATCACTGGGTGCACAAACACACACACACACACCCGTACGGACAATTTAGAGTACCCAGTCCATCTGATTTTTTGAGATCGTGTTTTTGGACTGTGGGAGGAAACCCACGGGGAGAACATGGAAACTCCGCTCAGATGGGGACTCGAACTCAGGACCCCAGCGCTGAGAGGCGAACGTGCTAACCACTAAGCCACCGTGCCGCTCCGGCACAAAATCAGCCTATTTCACATTAACTGTTTTTGTGATGTCATAGAGAAACATTTACCGGTACATGTATTAACATTTTCAGCCTAAAGCATTTCAGCACTTCTTTTAGACTGTAGTACAATACTGGTCAGCCAATTAGAACAGATATCATCTGTCTTAAAGGCACAGTAACATGAAAGTGTCTGATCATGACTATGTAAATGGTTTAGTAAATACATTTATGTGGACCCCATTTAAAGCATGTAAAAATACAACAATAAGTATTTCTCAGGCATGGAATAAGGCAAAATTTGGAATTATCTGAGGTTGAGATAACCAATGGAAATTGTTCTGGGCTTGGATATATCGTTTATGTTCATTTTTTTGTGATAAATACAACTTTATTGATTCAGACAGAAATTTTTAAATACAGTGTACCGTAATATGTAAATTATACAATATAGTAACAATCAAATAGAAAAAATATAAATTGATTCATATTGCAACATTTGAGCTTTAATTGCATCCTACACAGATTTATCTCAGATAAATAAAAGTCCTAAAATATATTTTTGTAATTACTTAAGCCTTCAAACTAAATAAACTACAGGAACTGACCTTGAATGAACTGAAATCATTATTGGAACCATTGCCATTGGTAATGTATATTGTGTGTATATACATATATACAACAAGGCAGATATCAAAAAGATGTAGTATATTAGCCTGCTTAGATAAATTACAAACTCAGGGAAGCAGTCCAAATGAGCTTATCCTCTTTCTGTCACTGGCTAATCCACATTACTCTTAATCTTATTTTCAATTATGCTCACAAAGATAAAAAGGGCTTTTAGTGAATGATGTTCTTTTTCTCTCTCTTTAAGCTGTTACCAAAGCAATTACATAGCCAATTCACGTCATAATGCAAGCGCTGGCTTTGCACTTTCTGAACTGGGTCATTTCATTTATGGCTTAATTTTATTTTATATAATCACACTTTAAAGCTTCATTTCCAGGGTCATCAACACACTCTGAGGCTGGTGGTTGCTGTAGAGACAGCAAACATGGCAGCAGGAGGAGGTCAGGACTGACCTGTGATAGCGAATGCCTCAGAGTCATGATCTGTGCTGATTGGCTGGACTGCTCCTGCTCAGACAGCACCTGCTTTATCTTTTCCTTCTCTATGGCCACCGTGTTAAAGGCAGACTTCAGCAGTGAGTGCACTACAACACAGAGCAAAAAAAAAAACAGCTTCAATCACTTAAACAAGTCAGTCAGTGCTGTCAGGATCTGAAAAAAGGTAAATGATGATACATGGATGGATATGAATATTGAGCTGCATTTGTTTTTTACGTGGATTAGAAACAAATAAGGATTTTGTCTCTTAAATCTCTTATCTCTGTTGATTTTTTAATACAAATGTTTAGAAGTTATTCACTTGTAATTTACTGCTTACAGAAAATAGATATTGGAACAGTACAGCAATTATATCACTCCTCAGATGTTCTGTTTTGTGCTCAATTTTGTAATTAATGATGCTTTTTTAGAAAATCTACCATCTGTGAAACATGGTGGTGGTAGTATCAGGTTTGGGCCTGTTTTGCTGCATCTGGGCCAGGACGGCTTGTCATTATTGATGAACAATGAATTCTGGATTATATCAGAGAATTCTAAAGAAAATGTCAGGACATCTGTCCATGAACTGAGTCTCAAGAGAAGGTGGGTCATGCAGCAAGACAACGACCCTAAACACACAAGTCGTTCTACCAAAGAACATTTAAAGAACAGTTACTGGAAACGTTTAGTTACAGTTATTGCTGTAAAGGGGGGTCACACCAGATACTGAAAGCAAAGGTTCACATACTTTTGTCTCTCACAAATATGTCATATTGGATCATTTTCCTCAATAAATAAATGAGCAAGTATACTATTTGTGTCTCATTTGTTTAAATGGGTTCTCTTTGTCTACTTTTAGGACTTGTGTGAACATCTGATGATGTTTTAAGTAGAAATATAAAAAGCACCACTGTATGCATGAAGAGAGCACCATTAGGGTAGACCCCACAAATTTGTAGATCTCCACAGCTGACACAGGGCTGATGAGAGGCATCAGTACTGAGGGGTGTCTAGGAATGACCATTTCCAAAAACCTGGTGGGACCCCAACACCAATACTATCCTCAAAAATTCCCAGCAGAGGATGTACTTTCTGCGGCATTTGAGGATGCTGGGTCTGCCCCAGCAGCTGCTGATCCACTTTTACACAGCAATAAAATCCATTCTGTGCACATCCATCACAGCCTGGTTCAGAGGAGCCACAAAATATGAGAGGAGCAGACAGCAGGGAATCATACAGACAGCTGAAAAAATCACTGGTGCTCCCCTGGTCTACATTCAGGACTTGTATTATTCAAAGACTAGAAAACGGGCAGAGATCATGGCTGACTTCTTGCACCCTGGCCATAATCTTTTTAAACCTCTTCCCTCTGTCAGGCACTACTGTATACTAGGACTTCAGACAGTTTTTACTGCAGTTGTTTGGTATCTACACATTTTGGCAGTTAAATGCAGTAAACTTTGTACTGAGGCAGTGATGATGGTAATGAACTCAACATCATGGTATGCGTCACACTGCCACAGGATTATGGTAATGTGTTTATCATCAGTGCACTAGTAAATCGTCTAATTATGTAACTGAATGTGCTGCAAAACAGTCCTGACTTCAAAGGGTTAATGCCCACCTTTCTGAGCAATGATGCAGAAATCCTCCTGCAGTTTGATGTAATCGCTGGGACACTCGATGCCATCAGTTAGACGAGCAACGGGGGTTTGGAAATCAGCAAGTTCCGCACAGAGATTTGGGTTGGAGGAATGGAGACGTACTGCAGAACGAGTAGCACTTAGAGGAACCTGGACAACACACACGTACACCCATTAGGAGAAAACAAACCAACTGGTCTTACTTTGAATAACAATAAAGACTCATGTTATCTGCATAAGGACAATTAGCATAAACTAGCAAAAGTGTTAATAAACAAAAACGCATCATCAGCCAAAAAAGAATTCATTAATAACTGCATTTTCTGTTTCTGCCATAATTTGAAAATGTCTACCACATATTACATTGTGTGTAAATTTTATGATGACTGGACTTAAAGAAATGGCCCAAAATGACTTAGAAATACGTCTGGTTCCATTGACTTCCATTAAAAGCAAAGGAAGTTTTTTCATTCTCCTGTAAAGTTCTCATTTTGTAGACTTATCTCGAGTCATGGCAAGCTTTAATAGGTGTCATGCAGCTTTATAAACAGTAACAAGTTACTCAAATCTCTCCAATGGCAGAAAATACTGTACACTCCATAACATACATGCCTGAGGAAACTTCAGTCAGATAATTGTCCTTATTATAAGCTAAAACTATCCGCAAATAATTCAGCCAGTGGCCAAAGCACAACCAAAAGAACTGCCATCTACAGACACATTTCAGTGAAGTAAACCCCTAGAGCCGTAACCCATTTCAGCTCTGTTCAAATAGGCGCTTAGTCAAAAGAGGAACAGCCCTGCACTTCAGTGCATTTCTGCAAATGATCATATCATATCTGAAGCATTCTCTAAGAAATCAGCCATTAGGCCAAGTTATCAAAGCATATGATGCTTATGTACAGTGCCAGTCAGAGGTTTGGACACTCCTTCTGGACATTCAGTGTTTTTTTCATGATTTAAAAATAGATTAATACTAAAGTCATCTAAACTATGAATAAACACATCTGTAATTATTTAGTAAACAAACAAGTAAACAAAGCAGAATATGTTTATATTTGACATTCTTCACAGTAGGCACCTCTTGCTTAGATGCAGCTTTCTTGGCATTTTCTCAGGCAGCTTTATGAGGTAGTCACCTGGAATGACTTTCAGTTAACAGCTGTGTCTTGTCAAGAGTTCATGACTTACATTTCTTGCCTCTTAATGTGTTTGAGACATCAGTTACAATGTTTACAAACAACCCTCCTCAAAGGAAGTGTGGAACAATCACTGCAGTGCTGAGAATGATCCATCACCCAAATATCACCTGCTCTGTTGGGGTCCTGACCGCTGAAGAGGATAACAAAGTATACAGAGACACAGATGGACTACAGTCTGTAGTGAATCTATATGATCAGTGGAGCTGATAAAATAGACAATGAGTGTAGATACAAGGTTTGTGTACCTAATGAAATGGCCAGTGAGTGCATAAAATGTATACATATTGATGCTGTCATATTAAAGCCATTCTTTACAGGCCTATAACAATCTTAGTCATCACCAACTTTAGGCCTGTGATTATACAAAGATTTTTGACAGCTGAAAAAAATCATAAGTGCTCCACTGCCCCTCATATTTCTTGCGAGTTTGAATCCCGCTCATGCTGTTTGCCATCAACAGCCGGGGCCCAAGAGAGCAAAAATTGGCAGTGCTCTCTCTATCTCCATCACTCTCACTCTCCATCACTTTCACATAACAATGTCCGCTGGCTCAGGCGTCTACTGATTGGTCCATTCAGAGCCAGGTATCCTGAGCTTTCCTCCGAGCATGTTGGCTCCCCAGTGACGGTGTATCAGCGGTAGTTTGAAAAGAGGTGGTGGCTGTATCACACATAATAGTGGAGGCTTGTGCTTGTCTACACCTCCTAGAGTCAGGGACAGTGCAAAAGTGATGGGGAGAGGCCTAATTAATGGGGTGGGGCTAATTGGCTACTAACTACATTGAGAAGGGGATAAAAATTGGCAAAAAAAAAAAAAAAAGATTTCTCTTCTCAATCATCTCTCATTCAAATGATGGGTCCTGGCTTCAGGCTTCATCAGGCAAGCTGGTCAGAACTACAGCCCAGCTTCTCCAGTTTCCCCTCCCCTTTCTCACACACCTTAATCATTATGTGGTCCGTTTGTAGCAAAACTGAACATACAGAACAGGCAAATACAAACATTTACTACAGACATGACGATGATCATATCACCTTGATGAGTCATGTGTTAAACGGCCCCCACAGAGGATCTGCAGCATCCAGCTGTGTACACACACTGAGAGCGATAAGAGAGACTGAAGCATTTAAAATGATCTCAGTGTGGAGTGAGACCCTGCAGAGCAGTTTAAAAGCTTTCTCTTGGATGCACTGACTCAGAATGCTTAACCTTTTCTTCAGTGTTAGTCTCTCTCTCTCTCTTGCTCATGGCTAAGGTTAAAAACTGCAATAAGGAGACGGTTAAGAGGGTGTGTGAACTGTCATAGAGGTCAGGTGTGTGTGTTTCTGTGTTTACTGTAAGTCAAAGGGGGGTAGACCCAGGCTGAGCTCCCACAGCTGTGGAGTTTCTTTATGAGTGCCAAAGAGAAAGAATGAAAGAGAAATGCTTTAACTACTCATACTGCAGTGAGACGTTCTGTTCTTCCTGCTCTAATACAGACTGAGCTTTGGTGCATAAAACAACAGCAATAACAATGATAACAATAATTCTAAACCCTAGAATGCAGTAAAAACACCTGAAATTGTGGCCTCGAGTGGCTCAGCGAGCTAAGACGCTGACACTATGACCAGAGGACTGTCTGAATCCCGGTCATGCTGTTTGCCATCAACAGCCGGAGCACAAGAGAGTAAAAATTGGCAGTGCTCTCTCTGGGTGGGTAGATGGCGCTCTCTCTCTCTATCACTATCACACTACAATGTCTGCTGGCTCAGGCATCTACTGATTGGTCCATTCGGAGTTGGGAATCCTGCGCTTTCCTCCGAGTGTGTTGGCTCCCCAGTGACGGTGTATCAGCGGGAGTTTGAAAAGAGGCGGTGGTTGGCATCACACGCAACGGAGGAGGCATGCGCTCATCTTCACCCTCCTAGAGTCAGGGACAGTGCAAAGTGATGGGGAGAGTCCTAACGGATGTGAGGGGTTAACTGGCTACTTCTACATTGGAAGGGAGAAATACTAGAAAAAAAACACCAAAAACAAACAAATCCACCCTGTGACCCCCCCTCGATCCCCTGATCCACCCCCTGATCTCCAAAACACAGTCATATCAGAATATTATGATCACCCCTGGTTTGAAATGAACTCGGCCATCACAGATGCTGCATGACAGGGTTTGCTGTACATAAGTGAGCACACCGGTCAGTTGTAGCAGAGTATAACACTATCCTAATGGAAATCAAATGTCCAAAAGGGCGTGATAATAGAGTACTGGGGGAAGCATGGAAGAATGTCAACACATGCAAGACACACTAACACACCGCCGCCACGTCAGTGCCACTGCAGTGCTGAGAATGATCCACCACTCAAAGAATACCTGCTCTGTGTTGGTCCTGACCACTGAAGAACAGGTGAAAGGAGGTGAAGAGAGTATACAGAGAAACAGATGGACTACAGTCTGTAAACTTTGGACAATGAGTGTGGTGTTAATGTTACAGCTGATCAGTGTGTGCTGTATTCACATCCACTTTTCATTTCCTCTTATCAAGCTCCATTAACTGATTTCTCCTTTCTGTGGATGACTTAAGTGTAGCTGTCGGACAACAGTGCAATATATCTCAGTGAAGAAAAGGCAAAAACTAATACAAATGTAACATAAAGCAGTCCTTTCAGTCACAATTAGAGCAAGAGAGATGATGTACCTGCAGCTGCATTTTGGCGTCTTTGCTGACACTTTTTGTTCTCCATCTTCTGCTGACTCGCTTGTCTTTCTTTGACAAATCTACACAGTTACTCTAAATCACACACACACCACAGGAATGCACACAAAGAAACACACACACAGACATGGAGGAGATGGGAGTGAGTTAACAGCAGGTAAAAACAGCATCTGAAGCACTAAATAGCAGGTAATATTGTATTAAAGGTGACATCTGGTAAGGAAATGAGGAAATAATATATATTGAACATACAATGTGAGGGGTGTATTCACTTTTGTGATACACTGTATATACAGTTTATACAACATATACATTGTGAGGTAGGACCTTGAGTTTAATGAAGCCATCAGTCAGGTTTTACAGGAATAAATCTATATGTGTATATATTTGTTAATGTAATACCATCTATGCTCTTTAGGAAGTGTTAACAAATTGAACAAATTGATTTTTGTGCAAATAGAAAACATAAAAATACTCTTGTTCATTATTTTTTAGTAATTTGGCTACATTATGCTGAATGCTGGGTAATGTAGTATACAACAGAAGTAAGAAAAATGACAATTTGACGCTTTCTAGAAAGAGATTTTGATTCTAATATCAATATTTGATTAAATTAGATTAGATTCAACTTTTTGTCAATGACCCATCCGTGCATCCATAGTGAACACACTAGGGTGTAAGAACATGTGGATGCCTGGGTGCAGTTGGGGTTTAGGTGCCTTGCTCAAGGGCACTTCAGTCATGATCTGATCAAACCGGCAACCTTCCAGTCACAAGACCAGATCAGTGAAATACAAGCTACAGCACTAATGCTAACTCATAGCACATATCCACTATAATCATACATGTCATCATGCCTTGCACAAAATATGTGCTAAATGTCTGGTGGAGAGTAAACAACTGTACAAAAGCCTGTCCGACAACTTGTGGGAGACACCAAAACTGAGCTAAAAAGCAATGACACTGTCCTACCTCACCCTTTACAGTTTTCTTTACAGTCTTCAAAAGGCCCTAAACCTTTGAGCAGTAGTGTGAATCCATACACACATGCAGAGAAATGTAATGGAGATATTCCTATAATATTCCTGATTACATCATTATAAAAACTGAATCTGAAGGGGTGATTAAATGGTAGCAGTAGCGCCAATGTTCCAAGGGAATGGGTTCAGGTGATATCCATTAATCAAACCCACACCCAAGCTCTCTTTCTCTCTCTTATCCACACACACACACACACACACCTAAACACACACACACACACACACACCTAAACACACACACACACACACACACACACACACACACCTACACACCTACACACCTACACACACACACACACACACACATTTTTACCTGGGACGTCAAAGGAAATAATCTATTACTCTGACTGCCCAGAGCTGGCTCTGTTTATTTTCAGCTGTCTCTGTGTGTTACCTGCATATCTGAGAAGCTTGGCGCGGATTGGGTTCTCTGTAAAATCTCCAGACTCTGCAGTAACCGACTCAGCTCCATCAGACTGGACTGACAATGGGCAAGCTCTGAAACATACAACAATTGTTAAAATACACTGCTGTCCATTAAAACTGCTTGCAAAAACCACATAACATTTGTTCAAAACTGAAGCCATGTATGGAGTCACTGAGGTACAAGACAAATACCTTGACCTTGACTAGTCAGTGATACATTACAGAGTCTGAAGTACCTTATAAACGAGTGATTAAATTTTTATTTCAGAGGTTTGGATGGTGGGGGGGTGGGTTCAATGTTCCCGTTGTGGTTTAACTGGTTGTAAAGCTTGTAGCATGAAATTATCACCCAATTTTGTGTTTCACCTTGTCAGTCAACTTCACCCCAACTCATTACCACCAATTTTACACTTATTTTTGGAGTGTATGGTCAATAGGCCAATGACCAACATGTTAACAATGTACAGTGGCAGGTGAACACAGTCAAACTTGCCTACTAACTTGCAAAACACCTGTTTATAACCAGAAGGGTGAGGATGGCCAATCACACATTAGCAAGAAACAGTAGAGCCAATCGATGAGCTTGTGGGTGGTCTAAAGAGCCATAGGCTTCAGCCTGAGTGGCCGTTTTCTGCTTGGTACTAGTGCTTGACCCGTCTCTATTTAATACAGCGTGACATTGTTTTTGGACAATAAAAACTGCAGGGGACGAAAACTGCCTTTTCAAAAAGTGCAGAGGACATGACCACCCTGTCCTCCCAAACTACATCCATGTTATAAATAGTCACATTGTGTCATATTCCAATTGGATAGAGCTTTACCACATGGGGCACAATGAAGGGGTCAAAAAGGGCCCCAATTTCTCACACATTGAGAACTGGGCATGTTTGAGGCTGTGTGGCTTCTTCTAGCTCTATGTGGAAGCTTTTATTTTTGCCCAAAGTGAATGTATCATTCAATAATTACTGGGTATTAAAGCCTGATTGAGTTGGATTTCTAATGATGCATACAATGTAGGGGTGAAACCATTACTCGAATAATTTTCTGTGCCTCGAGTAATCGTTTATTTAATTTTAAAACTCAGAGCACGGTATTTCGCACTGACGACTTTTAATGTGGCACACTATGTTTACGTCACCCACGCACAGGAAGGAGGAGGCGGCACGGAGATTTTTAGTTGAGAAGCGGGAATATGGAAGCAGCGAGAGAAAAGAGAAGAAAACGGCAATGGGAAAATAATACAGCGCGCTATCCAACACTGGCAGAACTGGCAAGGTCTCTGCTGTGTATTCCAGCTACATCCACGCCACCAGAGCATCCGTTTTCAGCTGCAGGTAACATTGCTTCAAAAAAGAGGGCAAGCCTAAGTCCTGAGCATGCTGACATGCTCACGTTCCTGCATTGCAGTCAAATGCTCCTTTAAAAGGAACACAAACACACACGTGGAGGCCTGTTCCTTGATTCTCCTGGAGCTATTGGTTTACAGCACTCGCAGCAGAAATGTGTGAAACTGTTCAGAACCTAAGATGCACAACCTAAAGCCAATGTTTATTGCCCTATATTTTTGATACTTACAAGAAATCTTAAGTTGAAAGTAATTTAATTTGTTTTTTACTTGTGGTATTTATTTATATTCATTCATTCATTATCACACCCTTAGTCGCTTAGTCCCCTACCCCCTCACTATACACTATACACTATACAACTAAGCCCAGGACAGGGCGCCAGTCCATCGCTGGGTGATACACACACAAACACACACACAATTTTTTAGAGTACCCATTTCACCTGGTCCCCATGTTTTTGGACTGTGGGAGGAAACCGGAGACCCCGGAAGAAACCCATGCAGACACGGGGAGAACATGGAAACTCCGTTCAAATTGGGACTCGAACCCAAGACCTCAGCGCTGAGAGGCGAACGTGCTAACCACTAAGCCACCGTGCCGCCCTATTTATTTCTATTTGTGTTTTATTTATTTCTATTTGTGTTTGCAATTTGGAAAATGTATGTTGTGAATTTAAAAATATAACCTATCTAAAAAAGGAAACCAATTGGTCATTAAGTGAAATGTCTTGTTTTCTCTTGTGTATTTTTTATTGCATTTTAACAAAGCAAATATATTTATCCGATTACGCGATTAATCTAATCGATTTTTCAGTAGAGTACTCGATTACTAAAATAATCGATTGCTGCATCCTTAATACAATGTATTATAAGCAATTAAGATTTCATATTTTTGATTATATTTCAAGGATTTTAATTAAGATTGTTCATACTTTTCACCAGTATCCTTTCACCAATCTTCCTTGTTGTTTAGGTTATGCTACACGTATGGTCACTGCCATTTAAACTATTTATCTACATTTTTAGCTATTTTTGTTTTTCTACATTATTTGGCTACAGCAGCTGCACTTTACATTGCAGGAACTGATCATTATGAACTGACCCATAGAGAATGCTCCTTACATACTGTAATAAGATGATAATGTTTCTGCTTTCTACTTTAAAGTTACTATTTTGGAGATACGTTTTTATTAGGACAGTGACAATATGTACAGGGACTCAGATGTATGTGGCTCAGCGTTTCACTGAAAATGATGCCTCCATCTGTGAGCTCCTATCTGTGTGAAGGCAGATTTAGCACTCTTACCTACATTAAATCCTTTTGAATCTGACAGATTAAATAACCACATGCACTTTGAAATGCTGTATTGTGCCACAAAAACCAAGCTCATCTACATACCTGCCAACACTGCTGCTTTTCATAAAACTCCCCTATTTTAAACCATTTCTTCTGATGTGTCCTGACTGGATATATCCAGGTGCAGGTGATAAAGCAACTCTCCTGGGCATTATTTGTTATTCATCACTACAATGTCCAGGGGCATCTGATATTTAATTATTTATCTTTTTTATTTTATTTCATTTCTAGTATTTTGCCAATTTTCTCCTTTCCCAATGTAGAAGTAGCCAATCAACCCATCCCATCTACTAGGAGCTCTCCCCATCACTCTGCACTGTCCCTGACTCTAGGAGGGTGAAGACAAGCACAAGCCTCCTCCGATGTATGTGATGCAGCCACCACCTCTTTTCAAACTACCGCTGATACACCGTCACTGGGTAGCCAACACGCTCAGAGGAAAGCGCAGGATTCCCAGCTCCGATGGACCAATCAGATGCCTGAGCCAGTGGACAGTGTAGTGTAAAAGTGCTGACGAAAGAGTGCCATCTACACACATGTGTGTGTCTGTGTATGTGTTACCCTCTGCACACTTGTCCATCTCCTCAGATTCCTGTAGCCATGCTGCGACTTTGCTCTGGCCGTTGCTGTAGGAGGGGGGAAGGCTGGTGGTGGAGGTCAGAGGAGACTGCCAGGGAAGAGTACTGGGCTTTACCTGCTGCTGAAAACACACACACATAAATATCAGCACACACAAGCACATGATTTATTTAACAAATGAGCAGCTAAAGACTCCACAATACCCCCTTGTCCTATGACATATATATACACTCCTGATCAAGTAAGACCAGTTAAAAAATGACAAGAATTTGCATTTTGCATTATTGGATCTTAAGAAGGTTCTAAGTAGAGCTTTAGAGCTAAGTAGAGTTTTAAGCAGCCAATTTTTTGAAAACTGCATTTTCACTCAAACATGATTTTTTCAGCTGATCAAAAGTTTAAGACAATAGCCTTTAAAAGCCAAAATCTGCACAAAAATTTGGATTCCGTGTCATTTTCTGTTCTGACTTTGAACCTGGTAGGATTGTTGAGCTGCATAAGCAAGGCCTCTCACAACGTGCCATTGCTGCTGAGGTTGGATGCAGTAAGACAGTCATTTTCCTTTTTTTGAATGATTCTGGGGGTTATGGAACAAAATAGTCAAACGGTAGACCCAAAAAACTTTCACCAGCGCTGAGCCGCAGGATCCGATTGGCTGTCCATCAAGACACGGAACAATCCTCTACCCAAATTAAAGCCATTACTGGTGCTGACTGCAGCTCAATAGGTTGTGCAGGGGCATCAAACAGCAGCTGGCTGTGTGAAGATGTTGCAGTGGGCATCGCTCATGACTGAGGGCCCTCGTCTGTGTAGTAATGACTGGGTTTGTCAACAGGACAATGCGGCAGTTCACAAAGGACTTCTTCCAGGAGAATAACATCACTCTTTTGGACCATCCTGAATGTTCCCCTGATCTAAATCTGATTGAGAACATTTGGGGATGGATGGCAAGGGAATTTAACAAAAATGGACATCAGTTCCAGACAGTGGAGGCCCTTCATGAAGCCATCTTCAACACTTGGAGCAACGTTCCCACTGGCCTCCTGAAAACATTTACATCAAGCTGCCTAAACGATTGTTTGAAGTGATCAATAAGAATGGTGGAGCTGCTCATTACTGAGTCCTTTTTTTGACCCTTTGATTTTTGTTTTGAGGGGTTTTCAGGTTTATTTGAGCTATGGTCTTAAACTTTTGATCAGCTGATGAACAGCCTATTCCAGCTAAATTGTTGCTTTCAATAAATTCCTGCTCAAAAGTTTTTGTCTCTTGTGCTGATTTCTTCTTTTAGCATCGTGACGCTCTGCTTAGAACCTTCTTAAGATCCAATAGTGCAAAATGCTAATTCTTGCAATTTTTTAACTGGTCTTAAGATTTGATCAGGAGTATGTATGTATGTATATCCCTCATATCATATTAGCTTTGTATTTCCTCAGCTGGGGTAAATTTTTGTGATAAAGTTTAGTGGTTTATATATTACATATAATACAGTATAACTGTTTCAGTACTTTTTTCACAACTTGCTGTTCTCTAATAAGTAGTTTAAAGGTAAAATTCACAACAAGTGTTTGATCCACGGAGGGCTGGCACCCCACATATGCGGACTACGCACTGGGCCTCATTTGTGGATAGGGGCACCACCTAAAACTTTCGCTTGCATCATGCATTTCTAAATGTTTCAAAAATGAATGAGACATACAGTATATACACACACATACAGTGTATATACTGTCAAATTAGACTAAAATCATTACTGAACTGTATGTGCCTGTTCCTGCTTTGTCTCATCAGACAGAGAAAGCACAGTATGAGTGCAATGAAGCGCTGGTGCGTGAGCCTTTTGATGAGTCATTACTGAGTTACACTGAGTGAGTTCCCTGGAGGATCTACTATATCTAACTGCACACATACAAAGCAAACCAGAGAGAGAGAGAGACCAACCAGTGTGTGTGTGTGTGTGTGTGTGAGAGAGATTCACCTTGCTTTCGTGAGCAGAAGCGGGGGTTGTCTGAGGTGACTCGAGGCTGGCGGGGGGAGGGAAGGAGCGCAAGCTGGCATCACGAGGTGAACGCACAATCTCATTCTGCCTGTACAGACGGTGGTGACGCAGCTTACACACCCAGGCATCAAACACGTCTGGAGACTTCACCTACACACACGCAGAGGACAGCGAGGAGACAGACAACACATGTCGTCAGCATCTGTCTGTCTGGCTTACCGCTTGCTCAGTTACTGCAGACACAATAACAAACACCTGCTTCTCTATTTTAATCGTCCACATTACCTTCTCTGGCCCAGTCTCTCACCTTGAGGTGGTAAATGTGCTCCTCTGTGTCGAGGTCTATACGCCGAGCTCTCTTCTTTATGGACATGACGGACAGACCAACATCTATACTGCCATGGAGCTTTCCTTTCTGAATCTGGACAAAACGGAATTAGACAATGAATATAATGTCAGATTCTGAGGTGAACATTGTGAAGTGGTGCAATCTAAGCACAGCAATTTCCAAAATACCTGAGAAAATTAGTCAAATATGCTATTTTGGCTTGTGAATTCAGTAATTGCTGTAGGAATATTATAAATTAAATATTATAAATTCAGACGTTTTAATTGCATGTATTAGTTCAGAAAATGACGATATGGAATTTTAGACGATTTCGTTATTTTCTGCTTAAAAACACTACATTAGTTATTCTGTAACAGTTCACAATAAAGGCACACTACTGCTCAAAAGTACTGCACCCAGTTTTCCACAAAACACACTTTTATTTCAGAAGAATTTCCTTTTTCCAGCTGTTTCAAAATTATGATAAAATCCACAAAGGCTGCTGCTCTAGATACTTAATCTTCTATGGTAGACAGGTGACGTGGGACAGTGTCCGTGCTTTTTAGCTCAGTTTTAGTCTTCCACAAGTTGTTGACAGTGAGCTTATAAACTTTAGTACTGCTGTTTACTCTCCACCAGCTTAGTACATATTTCAGACAAGGCATAATGAGCTGTAGGGATTATTGTACATATAACAGAAAATGAGATATTAGCCTATAAACATCCTCAATAAACACTATTAATCACTAGAATCTGAGATATTAATCCATAAACAACCTCATTAAACACTATTAATCACTAGAATAGGAGATATTAGTCCATAAACAACCTCAGTAAACACTATTAATCACTAGAATAGGAGATATTAGTCCATAAACAACCTCAATAAACACTATTAATCATTAGAATAGGAGATATTAGTCCATAAACAGCCTCAATAAACACTATTAATCATTAGAATAGAATAATTTGGGAATCTATATATGTATATACCATGATGCCTTGTGTAAAATATGTCCTAAACTTCTTGTAAACAACTGTACTGAAGTCTATAACCTCACTGTCAACAACTTGTGGGAGAAACTAAAACTGAACTAAAAAGTGGTGACACTGTCCTACTTCACCCGTCTACCATAGAAGATTGATTTGTTGGAAAATGTTTAATTTAATTTATGTATACAAGTAAAGCATTACAGCTGCTCACTCTCTAGTGCTACTGTAAATAAGTTAATCTGATATTAACACTAGTTGACTCTGTTTTTGAGTCAACTGTACCGTGTGTTCTGGATGTGGTGTGCATGAATGTAATCAGACTGGTCTAATCAAAACACTCGGTCCCGCTGGTGTGCAGCGTGACAGAGTAATGTTAATCTCTCAGTGCATGCAGTCTGACCTGTTCAACAAGGCTGTACAAACAATGGCCTGAATCATCCATTTCCATTAGAAACTTCACACTTTGCAAAGTGCTGGCTTGTGTTTGTAAGCTGACCTGGACATGTATTCTTTTATGAAAATTAGACCTTGTGCTGTCTTAAAAGTCAACAAATGATCCATCACCATGTTTGACAGCAAAGGAAAAATCACTAAATCATCTAAATAATTATATAAATAATGAGCTTGATGACATTTCAGAACTAATTAGTGCACATTTTAATAATAATAATAATAATAATAATACCAACCTTACTACTACTACTAATAATAATAATACCAACACTACTACTACTGCTACTACTACTACTACTACTACTAATAATAATAATAATAATAATAATAATAATACCAACACTACTACTACTACTACTAATAATAATAATAATAATAATAATAATACAAC
>BRDA01012783.1:91796-104647 GCA_036984385.1 Crenuchus spilurus | reverse complement strand
ATAAACAACCTCAATAAACACTATTAATCACTAGAATCGGAGATATTAGTCCATAAACAACCTCAATAAACACTATTAATCACTAGAATCGGAGACTGGCAAAGACAAACTTTGCCATTTACTGATACTGATCTTTGGTTATTTATTAGCCAATAAGAATCTTACTTAATAAAGTCTAGTGTTAGAATTAAGTGGTAAGGTCTAAATAAGTTCTAAATAATCAAGTAACAACTTGATTAAAGATGATAAATCTTACAGATTGATACAAAAACTGTTCAAACAAACAGTGATGCTTAAAAAAGGCTTAAGTACTGTTATTTACTGTGACCCTTATTGTAAAGTACGACCTTTTAGTCAAATGGTTTTCTAAATAGTCAGTTGGAAGGCTTTGTCCTCCTGGTGATTAGACATTTTAAGGTAAGCATAATTAATTTCACACAGTCGTTGCTTATCTTAGTTTAACCTAATCAGTAATAAATTCTGAACACCTAATGTTCTAAACTACAGTACACGCACATATTGTACTTACATCTATGGGGGACTTGGAGTACTTCAAGATTCCGTTGTCCAGAACAAAGAAACGCTGGATTCAAAACAACAAAGGAGAACATGTGATAAGATAAATGTGTTACACACTGTAGATCAGAGCAGAGAGAGAGGAGGGCTGGTGAATCTGCAATAAGCAGAGCAGATTAACTCTTAGGGGAAAAAGAGTATAGATAAAGAATTACAGATATGTTAATAAGGGTGGGCCACATCTCAAAGTTACACTCCTGGTACACATATCATGTATCTACACTCATTGCTCATTTTATCAGCTGCACTAACCATACAGGTGCACTTGGTAGTTCTATAATTACACCACCACCACATCAGTGTCACTGTAGTGCTGAGAATGACCACCACCCAAATAATAGCTGCTCTGTGGGGGTCCTGATCATTGACGAACAGGTGAAAGGAGGATAAAGAATACAGAGAAACAGATGGACTACAGTTTGTACCTGACCTGTATGGTCAGTGGAGCTGAAAAAGTGAGCAATGAGTGTAGATACATGATATGTGTACTTAAGACGACGAACTTCTGACCTTGTGCCAGCCCTTCAATGGCCATTTCCTCTTCTTCAGCATAAATCCTTCATGTTTGTCAGGTCTCTGGACGTTGGTCTGCCCGATCTTCAGCCCTTCAATGATCTCCCAGCTGTCTGGCTCCTACAGAAAGCAGGAGATATACATTGTAAGTAAATATACATCGATAATACATCTTTGTCATGTATCTCATTAGGTCAAATTGATTAGAGTCAGTGGATAAACAGGCCAATTGTAAAACGGTGAGACGGTGAGACAAATAATAGCATAAGAGTGTGAATAAAACTGGTCATTTATTCAGATTTGGCAGCTCCTGCTCTCTCAGCACTCTCATTTCCACACCATTACTCTCTCTCTCCCTCACCCTCTGTCTCTCTCTCTATACCCGCTACATAAAATCTGTGTGGTGAAGAGGGAATTAAATTCTGTAAAAGCCCTTAATTGTTTTTACATAAACAAACAGGCTAAACAAACACTGCAGAATCAGAGTGGCCATTGATATATTGGATATAACCAATGATATATTGGTTATTACGTATTTTGTAATTTTACGTAAAAAAAAAAAAAAAAAAATATCATAAAAAAACATGGGCAGTGATGGCCTAGTGGATAGCGGATCATGTCTTGTGATTGGTTGATGGTCTGAACCCCTGGCTGAACATGATGGAAGTGCTCTGGAGCAAAGCACCTAAACCTCAACTGCTGACTGGGTGTGGAGGATAAGGGCTGCCCACCAATTTAGGCATGTTTTTTCCACAGTGCCCTAGTGTGTTCACTAGAGTGTGTGTATTTGTGCTTTACTGGATGGATGGGTTACAATCGGATGGATGGGTTAAAATTTCCTGTGTGTGAAAGCACATTGGTCAATAAAAAAAAATTTAAAAAGGCGTTTACAGCTATTTTAGATTCTACAGGTATTACCCAACATGTAAAAGAACTTACACACTATTGTAATCATACCCTGGATTTAGTTTTGACCTTTGGAATTAACTTGAATTACTTTTTTCCTCAAAATCCAGATTTCAGATCATTATTTAATCTCTTATCAGGTACATCTCAGTCATAATATATGCAGATCTCCACATCATTGCTTGAAATGCTCAATAACATCAGCTACAGCCCAACAATTTATAGAAAACCTCCCAGACTTATCAATTCCCATTATTCGTCATTAAGCCCAAAGGATTTAGAAAGACTGACTGACTGTGTAGGAAATACCTTCCGTTCAACACTAGACATTGTAGCACCTTTTAACTATAAAAAGACGAGACAGAAAAAGCTTGCCCAATGGTATAATGATCAGACTCACACTTTAAAGCAAGTAGTTTGGAAACTAGAGAGGAAATGGCCAACTAAACTAGAAACTAGAAATATTCCACTGTGCCTGGAAAAACAGCTTTACTGAGTATAAAAAAGCTCTCATTAAAGCACGTTCAGAATACCTGGCATCCCTGATTGAAACCAATAAAAACAATCCTAGAGTACTTTTTAGCGTGATTTCTAAACTTACAAAAAATCATGCAGACACTGAAACTCTGATTCCAGCTAATCTTACTAGTGACACCTTGATGGACTTTTTTCATAATAAAATAGAAAATATTAGACAAAAAACCACATCTGTAGCCTTAAACCCAAGCTGTCTGCTATCAGACTTAGATGAACAAAACACGGCTTTGGAAGACAGGCTTGAAGTTTTTAATCCAATAACACAATTAGATCTGGACAAAAATTATTGCTTTATCAAACTGTACAACTTGCAGACTTGATGCTATTCCTTCAAAATTACTTAAAGAAACACTCTCAGTTACAATTACACCTATTTTAACAATAGTAAACTCGTCCCTTAACCTAGGACATGTACCCAAAGCTTTTAAAGTAGCAGTTATTAAATTTTTAATTAAGAAATCAAATTTAGACCCTAATATATTGTCCAATTATAGACCTATTTCTAATATACCATTCATGTCTAAAATTCTGGAAAAAGCTGTGGCCTAACAATTTTGCTCATATTTGCATAAAAACCAAATTTCTGAAAAGTTCCAATCTGGATTTAGACCCCATCATAGCACTGAGACAGCTCTTATTAAGATAACAAATGATCTTCTTCTTGCCTCTGATCAAGGGTGCGTATCCTTATTAGTTTAACTTGATCTAAGTGCAGCCTTTGATACAATAGACCACAATATTCTCCTAAAAAGACTAGAGAACATGGTTGGAATCACAGGAACTAATGTGGTTTAAATCTTATCTAACAGAACGTTACCAGTTTATAAATGATAATGATGTACCATCCAACAGTACAAAAGTGAGATATGGAATTCCAAAAGGATCTATCTTAGGACCTCTATTATTCATACTTTATATGCTTCCATTAGGCCACTTTATAAGTAAACATAATATTAATTTCCACTGTTATGCGGATGATACACAATTTTATATATCAGCTAAACCTGACGACAGGATTAAAGAAAATGGAGGACTGTGTAAAAGATCTGAAATGCTGGATGTCGTATAACTTCCTTCTCTTAAATAGTGACAAAACAGAGGTCCTTCTTCTAGGCTCAAAGACCATGAGAAATAAATTATCAGGCTTAACTTTAAATCTGGATAACCTCACTGTTACACCTGACTCAGTAGCAAAAAATCTTGGTGTCGTAATTGACTCAGATTTGTCATTTGACCAACACATAACTAAAACTACTAGAACAGCTTTTCTACATCTCCATAATATGTCCAAGTTAAGAAATGCCTTAACCCTACAGGATGCAGAAAAATTGGTACATGCGTTCATTACTTCTAGGTTAGATTACTGTAATGCACTATTACTGTGGCTTGCTCCAGATGCCCTTCTCTACTGCCCACATTGGAGTTCATATGGACTTTCTGGCTGTTATCATTGCTACCACTGTCATCATCATTCCTGTCCCACTACTGTCAAAATTTGATTTGATTTGATTAATTGTGCATAATAGATAGATACATAAATGGTCAATAATAGGTAGGTGGTCATAATAGTGATCTGATAAGACTGTGTAGTGTAGTGGATAACAACACCTCCTCCCACACGGCAGACTGGGGTTCAATATCCAGCCCAGGCAAGCACACCAAGCTATAGCAATAAAAGTACTTGGGCAAGAGTCCTAATGCTACATTCACCTACAAATGGAACAGGATAGAAGCTGTAAGCTCCTGCCAAATGCTGTAAAACTAATTATTTTTGGCTCAAGGCGAAAACTGAAATTTATTTTGCTTTTTGATTTCAAATGAACATTTATATAGCGCCTTTCTAATAGCCAACAATGCTTTTACAATCAACACACTCCATTTACACACTTAGAACTCAACCACACACACTGGTGAGAAGCGGCAGCCAATTGCACACAGTGTACTCTCAACCGGAAGCGACCGTCCACTTGGAGGACTGCATAGACCACTAGGGGGATCACCCAGGACAGAGTGCCAATCATATCTTCGCATACATACATTCATCCCACTCAGACACGGGGAGAACATGGAAACTCCGTCCACATGGGGACTTAAACCCACGACCTCAGCACCGAGAGGCGAACATGCTAACCACCAAGCACCATGCCACCTCACTGATTTGTGATTTTGAATTAAGTGCAATCATTATTTACACAATAAGTACGTTTAAGAGGATGAACAGGACAATATTACATACAAGCAAGCTGTTGGTAATGCTAATGTAAATACTTTGTAAAGTACCACAGCAATGATTGTAGACATATTTCATTCATTTGGTTTAAATTTAGTGTGGTGCAGGGGCACTTGTAACTGCGCAT
Source organism: Crenuchus spilurus (assembly GCA_036984385.1). Classification (NCBI taxonomy): domain Eukaryota; kingdom Metazoa; phylum Chordata; class Actinopteri; order Characiformes; family Crenuchidae; genus Crenuchus; species Crenuchus spilurus. The sequence goes on along the minus strand of BRDA01012783.1, from coordinate 99,758 downwards.
CTGAAGCAAGAGGGCAGAATGGTAATATTCACAATATAACTACTGCTTCCACTTAATTTACTCTATTATCCCTCACTATTAAGTTACATGCTTCAGTTAAATAGATCTAAACGATCAGTAGCACCATCATCAGACGATACAACACATGTCAGCATCTTCCAGGCCAACAGATCAGTGTGTGTGTGTGTGAATGCACTCAGTCACTGTGCTGAAGCAGGGCTAACTGAACAGAGGAAGAACACAGCCTGAGGGCAGTTTAGCTAAAGATTACAGAGAGCCATTCAGGCTGGAGAAGATGTACATCAGAAACATCAATACAGGCCTTCATTAAAGAAGCCATTAACCCACACTACTGTATTCCAGTCTGGACACTTCTGCTATTCAGCATTTGAAGTGCTACTGTGATTGCTCTTCCCAAAGACAGTGGACCTCATTCACCAACCATTCGTAAGAAGATATTTCTTCTTTAAAGGCAAAAATTCTGACATTCACCAGTTTCCTTATTTGTGATTTGTTCTTCTACACTCACTCAACAGCAAACCTGAGTGCAGACATGCAAAAACAATTGGTCAATGAGTCTTCAGTTGTCCAATTGTATAACAAACGGTTATATCAGAATATTGCCATTCAGAATCCTGAATTTCCCGCAAGGGATTAATAAAGTATATAAAGTATATATCTATCATTATGACCACCCTTGACCTGCCAGGTCATTTTAGGGCATTTTCACACCCAAAAGTCCAGACCATGGTCAGAACCAAGCCTGTGTGTTTGTTACCTTGTATGTATTTGGTCCGGTTAGATTTGTTTTCACACTGCATTTTTGCGAGCGCACCAAAGACTTTTGTATGATATGCCTACGTCCCATCATCAGTTACTTGGGGTGAATATTCCTATATTTGACACTGATTGGTTTGTAGAAAGACATGCATCTGACATTGGCATGTTGCCAGTTCTGCAGGTGGTTAATTAGGCGGGAAGACTTTCAAGGATAAAATGAATGAACAGATTCATTTCGTTACAACAGTAGTGCTGTTATTATGGTATTTATACTAGCAGGCACAGTCCTCTAGGGTAGTTCAAATTCGCAAATGAATGTGCTGGTCCTGAAGCAATTGTATCGCCGTCAACAGATAAGAAGGAAAAAGCAGCAAGTGATCCTGTGAGTCTCGGCAGCTCTGTTTCCTGTAATTGATATGAAAGTCTGAACCTTCCTCAAAACAGTTTTCACACTGAACACGAACCGAACCATGGTTCAGTTTATCTGGACTGAGACCACCTCTTTTGGTCGGACAAAATTTTGCTCCGTTGGTCTGGACCGCGGTTCGTGGCCAATTTCACACTTGCTATTTTGGTTCAGACCAAACTGAAAAGTCAGAAAGTCCAGATCAAACAATGTAGGTGTGAAAGCACCCTAAGTCATCATACCATTTTCAGTATGATGTTGTATTAGTGTTGTGGTGTTACAGCTAGAGCTGCAACTACTAAATTTTTTTGTAATCAAATATTCTGTAGATTTTTTCTTTGATTAATCGAGTAATCAGATAAATCATACTTTTGTGTATATATTGGTAGTGTGTTATGCAACATGAAAGGCCTCTTAAAATGAGCAAGCAATTGGCTGTTATTCATCACAAAGGGTTTGTATTCAAACTCAACACTTTATTTTTATATTTATATTATTTATATCAAAGCTTAAAACCTTTGGCTTTTTGGCTCCAGAACTAAACCCATATAATCAACATTTCTGTGAAACTTTTATGATGTACATAAAAATAAACTATGAAATACTTCACAAACATAAGTTAGCCTATTTTTCCTTAGTTTTATGGACTGCAGCACTTGACCCGAAAGCATTCTGTGCACCTTACGCAGCATAAAATAGTCCCACATTTTCTGCCTTTTACGCACACCGGTATCTTCATTTTCCACTGTTGTTTTTGAGAGCAAACTAAATTGCGCCGCCTTAAATTTTTTAAATGTGTGACAGTCCATGTAAAACAATGATACCTGAACTACGCAGTAGTTTACAAAGCAAGAGTGATACAATAACAGAGACATTTCAAATAGACTGACTTTGGTGACATAAATTAAATGAAGCCTTGAGGCAAAAGATTTGACTTGAACATTTTTTGTAATTGAATTATTCAAGTTACTCAAATAATTGTTTCAGCCCTAGTTAGAGTCTATATAGCCTTGGGCTGATAAATCAAATATTGTGATCATGTAAATTAGTGGTGATTTTTTTGTGAGTTATTTATCTATATTTACAGATTTACATTGTGGTCTTAAAAATTCCCATGACTTAATTGCTCTGACTTTTGAATGATTATTTTAGGCTTTACATTGGGGGATCACTGAAGAACTGTGGGCATAGGGGGGGCATGGCCTAGAGGTAAGGGGGCAGCCATGGCCTAGTCTTGTGTCCAGAAGGTCGCTGGTTCGATCCCCAGACAGGACATTACTTAAGTGCCCTTGAGCAAGGCACCTAACCCCCTAACTGCTCCCCGGCCACCGGTGGATAAAGGCTGCCTACTGCTTCGGGCACAAATTCGCATTGGCAAATTGGTTCATCTTAATCTTAACAGTGAAAGGAGGTTAGCAAAGGAAACAGATTAACTACAGTCTGTAATTGTAGAACTAAAGTGCACTGATATTGTCAGTGGAGCTAAAATCTTCAATAAGTGTAGATAATGTAATGGCCACTGATTATGACTGAATGAATGTTTTCACAAACTTTACCAGTTTAATTCAGCAAAATATTGAGAATAAACATTCCATGAGATTAATCTCACTCTCTCTCTCACACACACCATTTTAACACTGCAAGAGTCAATATCTCAGGTGTGTGTGTGTGTGAAACCTAAAGAAAGGACAAATGCTCCTGCGGGAGTCTTTAAGACAAAATAGGGTCTATAAATTCTAATGCAACAGTAAGACTCCCAGAGCTGCTCCTAACACATCAGCTCTGTTTGAATTTACACTGAGCTATAAACTCAGCAGCACAGCAGCTGATACTCAGTCACATCACACTCTGTCTTACCGTCACAACTGTTTCTCTGTGTTGTGTGGTAATTCATAGAGGGCCGTCATGCAGGCTAATAACGGGTGAGTGACTGCTGTAAGCAAAGTGATGCAACGCATACATAACTGGGAGCTACATTAATTATTCATCGCACAGAGAGGATGCTGGGAAATGCCTCACAGCACTGCCCATACTGAGAGAGGCCAGTCTGGAGGCTTATCTCTCCATCTCTCTCTCTCTCTCTCTCACACACACACACACACGGGTTAGCCCTGAGCACAGAGTTGTGGGCAACTCCATCCACAGCATCCGGGGAGCAGTTGGGGGATGTCCATATCCTGCTGGTCCAGGGAAACAAACCGGCAAACCCAAGGCAACCTCCTAACCTTCAAATCATGGCTTCTTGGGAAATGAAAGGCAGTTAAAGCACCTGAGTGGGGGGGGGGCATTCCACAAACAAGACTTCTAAGTTACCCAGATAGTTTAAGCCTAACATTGAGTATTGTTCAATAGAAACGTCCTGCTCTTTCCCCATTGGACAGGACTGACACTGGGTTTAAGTTACCTGGCTAAGCTTTACAAAATAAGTCCCTGGACATGTTTTATGCAAACATTAGGATTGGGCGTCTTCCTGTGTCTGAATACTCTCTGAGTAAGCAGCATTTGGAAAGTGTTTTGACTATTCTAATGCACACTGAAGCACACCAAACACTGAACCTTTAATTAGCGTGCCACATCTCCCCTGCCATCCCTCCCATCTGCTGTTGTGGGCCCAGTTTCCCAAGAGTGCTGTAACACAAAGCTCCAGGTAAGCTGGGAGAGGGAGCAGGCTTTTAACTTCTGAATGCACATCAGCTATTTCAGCACTTCGATGCTTTTGAGCAGTTTCTGCACAGGATATTCACAGCTCCCTTAATGACAAATGGGCCTCGAGGCAACACATCATACACAAGAGGATCCGTCAGAATGGCAGTAATGGAGAAATGACTGGCCTTAGCATTTTAAATTCATCTCTTTTGACAAGAGCAGTTGAGCAAAGGTGTAAATATGATGGATTCAGAGCAACAAACTGCTGATAGAAAAATCCAGGAGGATCAAAGGTTCAACATTATGCAAGAGTCTGGACACCTCTGGTCAAATGAGATTAGCTTTCTTCTACAGGGAACAAACTTAAAAATGGTATTTTCTGCATATTTTAGTGCACACTTTCTGTTTAACTGCTCTAATTAAAATACAAAAATGTTCTACATTTGATGCTTTATCATTTTTCCCATTGTGATAATTAAGCAAGGAACTGCATTTAAATGTGCAAACAGTTGTTCTCTGAAGAGGATGTGTTCATAAAATCAACAAAACTTAACCAAATGTGCCCAAACCTTTGCACAGGACTGTACACTGTGTTTTTACAAATCTATCATATACACACAATATACACCATCAGCCACCATTAACACTGTAACCATCTCATTGTATCATAGTCCATTTAATCAGTCACAGAGCAGGTACTATTTCATTAATCAGCACTACAGTGACACTGATGTGGAGGTGGTGTGTTATCATCAGAAACAGCAATGTTTCTGGAGTTTTCAAACCTGACTTGTTGGTGCAAGTAAAAAGTCAGATACAGTAGCTCAGTGTGGGTCTTGACCATTAAAGAAGAGTGAAAGGATGCCATACACAGAAACAGATGAACTACAGTCTGTAATTGTAGTGTGCACCAACATTGCACATAAAATAGACAATGAGCAAAGATACAAGGCAGTGGTTTTAATGTTATGGCCAATCTGTGTACTATTCATAGACAATCAATAATATTTAATGGTTATTGCTGACAGATTACTGAACATGATAACCAATAACTTGCACAGATGCACTTCTAGGCACCAGTTGTTGGTATTTTCGATTGAGAAGAAAGTAGAGTACAACTTCCAGGTCGCTCCCCCTCCCTCTCCACTGCGCTGCAGCCCTGTCCTGCCTGTAGAAGAGCTGCTGTGCGCAAGCAGTGACTGACACTCAGTCAATCACTCCTCCTGACTCTGATAAGCCGTTTTTGATGTTGGCTTCTTGCAAATTGCAGTAGGAGCATGTTACAATGCTGCGAGGCAGGAGTGGGAATACAGCAGGGATCCAGAAATGTGACTTTTATTGCAAACTTAAACAGGACTGACTATGACTAAAACTGGAAACATGACATCACATGGAGACACTATATACATAACATGGCGAAAATCCGGAGTGGAGTTGACACTACAATGACAGATGAAAACTGAAACACTGGGAAGGCTTTTTAATCAGACATGAGATGGACAAGCAGGGCTGTGATGAGATGAGACAGGTGTAATCACTGAGACATGACATGATGTAACTGGGGCGGAGACATGACGTAGACGTACACACATGTAGAAACGTAAAAAGAAGCAGATGGCACACACGTGTCAGAAACATAGACAAGGCAGGGGACATGGCCAGGGACGAGGCTGGGTCACAGAGCACTAAGTCAAGCATAACTTTTACAAAGAATATCTGTTTCAAGTACTACTGTCAGGAACAACAATTCACCAACAATTAAAAGTATTGAAAGGTTCCCTGTTTCAATACGTTTTAATGGAAATGAATTGTACCATTTCAACAACACGTGTTGCTTACAGCTGAAGATTTTTGTATGGATAACAGAGATTACATTTAAAAAAAGAAACAGACACATTAGTTAATAGTGTACAAATGTATAAATGTGTTGTTTTAAATAAACACTACAGCAGCTCTACAACATCCATAAAATTAACGGTTTCTGAGATGCTACAACCCTTATTCCAGTTCCCTATTACGATGCTCTTTAGGACATCAGCCAGATTACCCATAATGATTGTTTTGTACTCTGCTACAACTGACTGGTGTGCTCACTTATTTATACATGCAGTAAACTCTGTGGCATCTGAGACGTCCTGGACCAAAATCATTTCAAGCCAAGAGTGGCCTTATTATACTGTAATTTACAGATCTACAGTATCTGGTAGCAGTCAAGATATTGCATATAGGTGAATTCCTAAGTGCTCCCCTTGTGTACTATTCTTCTGTTAAACATCGCTGCATGACTATTCTTGGTGAGCTTGCTCTTCTTTCTGTTTGGAGAATGATAAAGCATTAGGTAAGGATTTCCCCTCCAACAGTGAGGCAGCAGCTGTGTGTTGAGCACCACTCCAAAGGCAGAAATAATGAGGGCTTCCCCTCTTCAGGGTGTCGGGAAGACTGTCTGCAGTACTAGAGCTCCAAAGAAGCTCTGATCTGAAGAGGCACTGTCTCATTAAACATCACACACAGTATCCTGGCTAAGCCAGAGTGACACGAGTGAGAAGAGCAAAATAATGCGCCAAATATTTACCCATATAGAACATATTCTTTAAGACAGCTTATCATCACTGTAATTGTGGATAGTGCAGTTTTTTTCATGAGGCTGTTGCAGTAAGGACAAAATACCACATTGCAGTTATTACTACATACTGTATGTAGTACATAGTATAAACACATCCAGTGCAAAGTCACTAAATATACAGCAGAGAATAACATATGAAGTGATTGGTTAAAGGCTCATTTGCATAATGCACACATCTTTGATATTGGTATTGTGAATGTAAGCTTTACGATACTACTATGCACTACTACACACTCCGCCCACACACACACACACACACTCAGTAATGCAGGTACTTTTATTGACCAGATGATCTGAGGAGAGGACCATCTGGTCCAGTCTCCCTGCTCAAAGCATTATTGATTAGTGTTCATCTGCATGATCTTTAGTGAGTCATTACATCAGATCAGAGAATCAAAGGAGGCTTCTGTCATGGGAAGCTGCTCTTTCTCAACATTCCAAGCACAGAAGCAAAGGGTTAAACTCTTTCTCTTCAACTCGCTAAGGCTCTTCAGAGCATTCCTCCACCATACAAATGAGACTGAGAGAGAGAGGGAGAGAGAGAAACGAAATGAGAGCAAGTGTGAGAGACAAGGGGTTGATGTTGTAGAGACAGAGCGAGAGAGTGAGAAGTACAGAGTGACAGAGAGAGGGAGAGAAGTAGCAGAGGTGAAGAAAGGATAGTGTTGATGGTCTTATGAAAGGGGGAGGGGTGTGAGAGAGACAGAGAGAGAGGAAGACAGAGAAGGTGCAGAGGTGTGTGAGAGAGAGCCAGCAAAAGAGAGCAAGTTAGAGAGATAAGGGACTGAGGTGAGAGAGAGAGAGAGAGAGAGAGAGAGAGAGAGAGAGAGAGAGAGAGAGAGAGAGAGAGAGAGAGAGAGAGAGAGATGTTCCTCCCATGCATTTCTCAAAGCCTCACTGGAGAAGTGTGAGGTCAGAGAATGCAGACAGTGTGTAGTTGTGCTGGACGTCTGGAAAGGAGCCTCAGAGCCCCAGACAGAGCATGTGATCACAGTGATCATAAATGCTTCTGTCGGCATGTGTAAATGTAGGATTTAAAGATCAACATATACTAAAGAGCCCCGAGTGGCTCATCAGGATAAAACACTGACACTATGACCAGAGAACCACGAGTTTGAATCCCGGTCATGCTGTTGGCCATCAACAGTCAGGGCCCAAGAGAGCAAAAATTGGCAGTGCTCTCTCTGGGCAGGTAGATGGCGCTCTCACTCTCTATCACTCACACATTGCAATGTCCGCTGGCTCAGGCGTCTACTGATTGGTCCATTCAGAGCTGGGAATCCTGCGCTTTCCTCTGAGCTCCCCAGTGACAGTGTCTCAGTGGTAGTTGGAAAACAGGATGGCTGACATCACACGCAACGGAGGAGACTTGTGCTTGTTTTTACCCTCCGAGAGTCAGGGACAGTGCAAAGTGATGGGGAGAGTCCTAACAGAAGGGATGGGCTAATTGGCTACTACTACATTGGGAAGGGGATAAAAATGGGCAAAAACTTAGAAATAAAATTAT
>BRDA01012783.1:51819-86779 GCA_036984385.1 Crenuchus spilurus | reverse complement strand
CACATCATTGCATTCAGTTTTTATTCACAGTTTGTTTAGTGTCCCAACTTTTTTGGAATCCGGTTTGTACACCGTCACGCTTCCTGCTCCTTCAGCCAACCCCGCTCTCCCTCTAGTCATTCGCTCATTCTCTCCCTCACTCTCACCCTGGACTCCATCTCTAATCAGCACTTGCTCAATTCATTCCATCCCTCTGTATTCCTCCCGCACCTGTTGAAATATGCTACCCACAACTCCCTAAGGCGCCCTCTGATCATGCACTCCCATCTCAGCTGTTTTCACTTTACATTTAATTAGCTCCTTTACCTTCAATCCGACTTCAGTCCTTCTCAAAGTATTGCCAACCTTTCCTTGCCATACAAAGCATTTTCTCTATTTTTTTATTTGTTGTCAAAAAAGATCACGTGGACAATCCAGAAGGATATTGAAAACATGTTTTGCGGTTAGATGAGACCAAAATAAATATTAAATATAAATGAGATAAATTTAAAATGAGAAGTGTTATGGGTGGAGAAAGGACAACACTGCATTCCAGCATAAAAACCTTATCTCATCTGTGAAACATGGTGGTGGTAGTGTCATGGTTTGGGCCTGTTTTGCTAAATTGATATGATGGCTTGCCATCATTGATGGAACAATGAATTCTGAATTATATAAGCAATTCTATAGGAAAATGTCAGGACATCTGTCCATGACCTGAATGTTAAGAGAACGTTGGTCATGCAGCTCTTGCAGCTTTGGTCTCTACCAAAGAATGGTTAAAGAAGAATAATGTTCAAGTTTTGGAAAAACCAAGTCAAAGTCCTGAACTTAACCCAATATAAATGCTGTGGAAGGACCTAAAGCAAGCAGTTCATGGATTCCTCCAAGCCAGTGTGCATGACACGGAGACTGGAAATGTTTACTTTCTGCAGAAATATAGGGTTCACAAGCTCGCAAGCACCTCTGTATCTCTATAGCCTTCTGTGATATATGTTTCATCAAGGTCAGTATTGTGAAAACAATTAACAAGTGACACATTACACCGCACTAGTAAAACAAACCGTCTGTCCAGTGTCCAGTGACTGTCAGCATCAGATGTCAGTGTAAGTTCTGCTTAAAGAACTGTCTGACTCTCCACTTATCAGAGAGTAAGTCCTCTGAGACCTGCAGCATTTGTTATGTTGGTAAAGGTACCTTAAAGCCTCCACTACACCCAAGTCTTACTAAGCAGACATGAGAGACAGTGAATTACTCTCAATGCCAGACAACTCCCTCACTGATCAAGCCTTCTGTCTGAGACTTTAGCTCTGCTCTCTCTGAGCCATGAAGCCCAGTCAAATAGCTTTATGCAAACTTTACAATCCCTGGTCATTTCAATGAGCCAAACCACTTTGCAAAACGCATCTGTGCTCAATACACAAAGCCTCTTCCCAAACACATAATTAGATCAAATATTTAATTGGATGTATGTTTGAAATGCATGAGCAGATCACTGACATTTGGTCTTTATTCTATGCCATTCAGTCAAAAGTTACAACACATTTCAAGATTGTACTACTACTGCAATAATGATGCGTTTTCCAGAAAAATTAAGTCATACGCCACACAGCCATACTGCAACACTGATGGCCAATCACCCACTTGGACAGAGAAATGCTTGCTAAATGATGCAACTCCATCCATCATCTTATCTGCTTAATCCAGATCAGTGTTGCAGTTAGTTCCCTAACGACTCACTGGGTGCAGGGCAGGGCATTACAGACTATATGATGCAACTAAAACCTATAAAATATCAGGACTCAATTGACCCTCTCAAGAGTAAATGTATTGGAATATGGAAGGTTATTTATTCAGAGTGTTGAATTCAGTGCCAGTGCACAACAGCAGGTTTTGCATCCATCAATTTTTTTTTACAAATTTTGAAAATTTACAAAAAAACATACAAGATAAAGCCCCCAAAATGGAAAACAAACAAACAAAAAAACTTACAATTATTTTTCCTTGGCATACAGCATATACACAGCAGTGAACCGTTGTTATTCTGACCCCAAATGTTTTGCCCACTACCCTATAATCCTCACGTGGTCAGCTGGTATAAAGCAGTGGTCATTTTCCGTACTTTGAAAAAGCTTGACCATGCTATGAGTTTTACTGCATTTTGACACCTGAAAGCCCGAACCAGAGTTTGTCATGTTACATTGTATACATTTGGTCCAGTTTGCCTACGACCGCAGTACACCAGTGCCAATATCTCACGTTATAGTACTCCCTCTCAGTAATGATAAATCACCACTTGTCTTCTTGATGAATGATCCAATAACCAACAAAGTCATGTTTATCATTTGTATGACAGCAGTAGGCTGTTATACTCCTTATTAAGTTTTACTGGCTGCTCTTATCATAGCGTTTATTTCCTGTGTGACAGTGCGCTGAGAAGTAAATGCACATGCTAAAGAGGAAGTCTCTTCTCTAAACTTGCAAGAATCTAGAAGAAACACAAAACCTTGGCAACAAAGGTTACACAAACACCTAAATCATCGAGTCACCCTGAGACTCTTCACTTCACTAATTACTGATACTGATACTATTCACACACACACACAGACACAGACACACACACACACACACAAGCTGTCTGACTCTGTAATATAGGTGGAATCAGACTTCAAGTGTAAGGAAGACTAGCAAGATCACCAGTGATGCTGCTTTGTTGCATTACTCTACTGACCTTATTGAATGCTTTTAATTTAGCCAAGAATTGCTGTCTTTATTATCATCTATATTATACTGTAGCAATATATACACTATATATATATATATATATATATACACAAACAAACTCAACTTTATTGAGAACACTAAATGTACAACAACCTGAAGACAACACAAAGCATGGAGACATACACTGTGTGGTGACAATACAATGACAGACGATGACTGAAACACTGGGAAGGCTTTTATGCAACACAATTAGCGTAAGTTGGAGGGACAGGGCAGTGAGATCAGACGAGACAGGTGCTGAAACAAGACGAGACATAATGTGGCTGGAGGTGGAGCCAAGACGAGACAAACACAAACGCACGTACGTAACCAGACAGAACACGTGGACAAAAGTAAACAAACAGAGCACATGGTGATAGACAGCACATGGGGAACAAAAACACAAGCATGAGAACTGAAGGGCCTGGTTTGACAATATTAAGCTATATACAGTTATTTACAACAAAAAGCAGGTGTGTGGTTCCTTTGTTGTCCCTCTGCATTGTGTGGCTTCCACACAGTCATCTCGCCCCTCCTACTTGGCTACTTTTACTGATGCGCAAATACAATTTTTACATTACATTTAAATGATCATAACATGCTTTTACTTGATCTAATAACATCAAACTAAAGCCAAGTTAAAACCTTCGACAGACAATTGTGAGGAATGGGACAATGAAACCAGAATAATATAAAAGGTGAGTTTACTGAAGATGCAGATCGATAAAAACAGCAGAACAACCAAGACATATAACAATATACACGAAGGGCTAGACAAGAGAGGCGTGATGAGGCAGAGAAAGGTCAAAACCATGAAACATAGACAACAGGCGAAGGTATCTGAAACGTAAGGCAGAGGCAAGGTCAAAAACAGAATAACTAGGTCAGAAAACAAGGCTAGACAAGAGAGATATCTGGAACGCTCGGTAAGGACACAAGAGTGGCAATACTTCTCATGGGACTGTGTGCGAGGTGAGTACTTATAGGCAGGGCTTGATGAGAGTCAGCTGGCTCAGTACTCGGGTGATTGCGACCTTTGTACTGAGCGGTGATTGGCGGATGTGGTCTGAGTGAGCGGAGGTGCATGCTGGGAATTGGAGTCCATGGAGAGGTGGCGATTCCTGACACAATGATGACAATGCTTAAGGCATCTTGAACCAGTCGTGTGTTATGATCACACTGGTGGAGGTTTAATATAAATTTTACAGTTCACACATTCAAATGCATGGCTTATGTAGTATTAGCTCAGGAACAGCTTCCACACAAAACCATGACTTTGCCCATCTCTACAATTCCATAATTCATTTTGGTACTTTACTAATATGATACTAATGTGATACTGACGTTAGCATTACTGAAGGACACGATATGCAAAAGCATCCTTTATTGTGTGCTGTGATCATCCTGACCAATCTCAATTCTAGAACCTTTCTATGTGCTTTAATGAGGAATCCATGTAAACCGTCAGGCCTGTTTAACCTCTTAAGCTGTTGTATTACACAGGTTTTATTATTATCCAGTAACTATATAGAAAGCAATATAAACTGGTGTTGGTTGTTCTATGGAATTTAATCAGGCAACACTTTTGATTCATCAATAACATATTACAAGTAATATTACAATGTCAGTATATAGCAGTATAACCACATTGTCCATACTGTGCAGCTCTCCAACACATAGAGTAAACTAAGCAACCCAAACAATATATCAGGTTATAACAGTCAGTGTCTGCAAAATATTGTTAATAACGTACCAATGCTTAGCAACTTTTATGACTGGGGCATTGTCAGGATTTGAACAAGGGTAGCAATCCTATCTGCAAAGAGCTGGTGTGGCTGCATGGGTGGCTTATCCGCATAATTATGTGGTCAAACAAATGACCATGTGGGCTCCTGCTTTGTTGTAACAAAAACCTGCCGCCACATCGGCCCATTGTGGATAAGACTGGACAGCCTCCCAGCAGGCACATAACCCTGTCACAGTGTTGTATCAATGCTGAAAGAGCGTGGACAACACGGCCCCAATGTGATTAGGCCTGCAGGGCTGCCTTAAAGGTTTGTGCCACTGGGGAATGCACTATGATTATCTTTACTGCAAACATTATGAAGGCAATTATTTGATATTCCTTCAGTTATTATCTTTTACAGCCGTTTATTTTGTTGTAAACAGAATACGGGTTTTCCCCAGTTATGCTTATGTATTAAAACAAATGTTTAAATTTAAAAGCTTTAAAGGTCACCAGTGACTACTGTTTGTTTATTTGAGCTGGAGCTGTGTCTTTAGTCAGCTTGGAACTGCTGACAATGGACAGACAGGAAGCAGGACAGCTGGACTGCATTTCCCGAAAGCATTGTTGAGCAGCCACTGTGGTAACTGGAGAGAAAGAGTCTTGAAGATGATCGTCTCTCTAGTCTAGGGGTGTCAAACTCCAGTCCTGGAAGGCTGGATTCCTGCACAATTTGATGATCCTCCTGATCAAACACACCCATTTCACCTCAGCAGGTAATTAGCAGGTTTAATTGTAGTGTCAGAGAAATCACCAAACAGTGCTAAACACCGGCCCTTCAAGAATGGAATTTGATACCCCTGCTCTGGTCTCTGTCATTTAAGCACGATCAGTTCATTTGGCTACTTTAGGTCTTTAGTAGTTGACCACATTCAATCACTAATTGTGATTATTTATATGACATATAATCATCAGCTAAATTTTTTAAATTAAATTCAAGTATAACTACAAGGTGTCCAATTTGCTTCTTTACCCAAATCATCAATAACTTTAATACCAAAGAAGATCTGGTGATGAAATTTTGAATAAATGTACCTGTCTGTGTGAAAGACCGATTGTACAACATGTGCACCACTAGTGTCCTTGCACACCTAACATTCCAAGTAGTGAAAGGTCATCCACCAATAACCCCATTGTTTCCAAACTGTCTCAGTAATTCCTGTTGTGTCTTCTGAATGGAGTCTGTGATCCAGTACACTCACACCATGAACACTTCCTCCTGTACTGTGCACTGATACCTTATACGGATCACTGTACAATTCTCAGGGTGAAATAACCAGCGTCCAGTGCTGCATCCACGAGGATAACCGAGGGCTTTAATGTCTCACTGCAGCGGCAGGCGGTTGGATGGCGCCGGCCTCCACTCCTACAGCCGCTGATGTTAGTCCTCAAAAATTAACACCCATCTACCCACAATGTTTCACACAGCCTGAGGTATTTTTAATTCACACTTTATCACCATATCTTCATTAGTATTAAAGTTATTAATGGTCATTTGGGTAAAGAAGCAAACGGGATGCCCTGTATTATACTTAACAATATTCTAAGACCATATTTTACAAAAAAACAGCAACAAACTATACTGGCCAATATTATCTGCTTCTGATATCATGATTAGACAAAAAGTGGCTCAATCAAAGAAGCAAAATTCAGTAACAATGAAAAAACCCTTCTTCCAGTTTCATACTGTAGATACTAAGAAAAGTTAATCAAAGTAGCTGAAATAGTCCGTGAAGCTGTTACAGAAAGTAATAGTGTTTCTACGCAACCCGTTACTGCTGAAGCTGTGCACTGGGAGACTTTTCACTGTGGTTTGGCATGAATGGACTGTTGTGTACGGCACTGTAAGAGTATTGTATGTGCATGTGTCTCTGCAGCAGTATTGATTATGTATGTAGTGAGAAGCAAGACCCTGTCTAGTTTAATTAGACCCCGAGGAGCTCACACACACTGAGGAGAAGCGATCGTGTTCCAGATAAAACCATCAAAGGGTTCTTCACCTCATGGGAAGTCTTGCAGTTCATAAAGGTTCTGTAAGGTTCTCAGTGTTTTTGAGTCATGGCCTACATCACATTTCTCCTGAAATCACTGCTGATAGGTGTTTTATAATGAAACACTTTCAAAAATCATGAAGACTTGTGTTGATAACTTAATTCAAAAAGGTAAACAGTCGTATATATTCATTACACAACAAACAACATATTTCAAGCATGTTTTCTTTTAACGTTGATAGTGTTTGTATAGTAATGTACTTTAAATAAAATATTCTAAGAATTTGAGATTCATGAGCTATAAACCAAACTGATCAACCATAAAACAAAAACAGCACGCAGCGGAGGAGGCTTGTGCTAGTCTTCACTCTCCTAGAGTCAGTGCAAAGTGATGGGGAGGTGTCCTAACTGGCCAATACTACATTGGGAAGGGAAAAAATTGGTAAATACTACAAATAAAATTAGATTTAAAAAATGTCTCTTCACATGTAATGAATATAAAATAAGAAAGTTCAACTTTTTTGAAATTATGAACAAACTTTTTCAGTATTCACATTTTTTTATGTGTCCCAGTGGATAGTAAATGGGCCTATAGGGAAAATGTCCTGAACTGTCATGGGCGGAACTTTCTTTAACAATATATTTAGTTAGTTAACATTACTGTATCAGAACAATTACAAAGTTGCATTGACTCTCATCACTCTGTCCTGACTTTTACTGTTTTAAAAAACTTCTAAAGAAATGTGGGCTGTCCAACTTAACACTAATAATGTGGAAGCTGCTCAGTGCTGATCATTTTATGCTGTTAATGTATATTAATTTCTTGGCCCTCCACTGTTATGTTTGTGACTGATCCGGTTTCCGGTTTGGAAAGAAGGGAACTGCAATTCTATGCGCATATACAATCTCAATGAACTGAAGCAATGTTGTAAAGAAGAGTGGGCCAGAATTTCTCCAGAATGATGTGAGAGACTGATAAAGTGAAACAGAAAACTTCTGTTGCTTAAGGTAGTTCTACAAGCTACTGGTTATTAGGGTTTATTTAATTTTTTCCCAAACTTTATGCATTCAGCTCTAGTTATATGGGAATGCAAATAAACAAATAATGACACGGTGGAATCTGTTCTGTGTTGTTTATAATTTTTGTTTTGAGACATAAAACCACAGAATTCAAGTAGAGTGCATCTCATTCTCAGGTCTGTATGTATATATACACATTTCACAAGACCACAGGTTGGGAACTCCTCCTGTAAACATGATTACGAAACTGATACTTCTTCACCTCACACACACACACACACTCTCACACACACACACAGAGTTTAAACTGAAAGCAGTGTGACTGAGAATGACTAGAGTGATGCTTGGCAGAGGCCTCTATCTCTCACCTTTATTCTGCTTCACTCCTCGTGTTTGTTCCTGTGTTAATTAAGTGTGGAGGAGCTGTATCTGGAAGACAGAATTGAGTGTGACAGCTTTAGCGCCACACATTAACACACTCACAGTCCTTCAGCAGCTGCTGTGATGATGACAAAGTGTTTTAGGCTAAAGTGAATTTATCTCTCTATTTACCACAATTCACAACCTGATACAGCTCCTTAAAACCCTGCTTCTAAACCAACTTTGGAAACAGACCTTATGTACACTTTCCCCTTCAAAAGAAATCTTACCCTAGCAAGACTGTGCTTACATTCATTCTCGGAAACACTGGTTTGCATTTTGAACTTCCTATCCTGTTTGAGAACTCCCTCGTCATTCCTTCTCAAGCAGTAAGAAGCCTCAGTATGATCCTGGACGACCAGTTATCGTTTTCTACATATATCACAAATTTGACTCAGTCGTGCAGGTTCCTCCTCTTTAACATTTGATAGATTTAACCCTTTCTAATTCAGGATGCCCCCCAGGTGCTTGTCCAGTCTCTTGTCATCTCAAGACTTGACTACGCAAATCGCTCCTGGCTGGTCTTCCTATGTGAGCCATCAGGCCCCTGCAGCTGACCCAGAATGCAGCTGCTCAGCTGGTCTTCAATCAGCTCAAGTTCTCCCACGTCACTTTACTGCTGAGTTCACTTCACTGGCTTCCTGTAGCTGCTCACATCAGATTCAAAACCCTGATGCTTGCCTACAAAGCAACAAATGGACCAGCCCCTCCCTTCCTAATGGTAATGATAAAGTCTCGAGCTTCACCTTGAAACCTTCAAGCTTCTAGTACGGCTCCACTTGACCCGCCATCCTTCAAGACACGTGGAAAAGTAGCATCAAGACTCTTCTCTGTCCTGGCAGTGAGGTGTTAGAACAAACTCCCACTGACTGTTCTAACAGCAGAGTCCCTCACAGTCTTCACACACAGACTGAAGAGCATCTCTTTGTGGAGCACTTAAGCAGCACTAGTTTAAACACTTATTGTGATGCTGTAAAGCTCCTATATTGTGTATAATTGTGTATCTTTACTTCTTTCTAGGTATTAGTGATGGTTTAGTTCTAACAGTGTCTGAACTGAAGAGTAGTTTAGACTCTAACCTGTCTGTACTAGCTGAGATCATTCTCTTAATGGAATCATCGCTCTGGATAATAAGCAACTGCCAAGTGTTGTAAATGTAAATGTACTCAACACTATATTTAATATTCATTCTTTTCAGTGACTTAATGCTCATTGGATGTTTTAAGGGGGCAGCCATGGTCTAGTGGTAAGCATCTGGTCTTGTGACCAGAAGGTCGCTGGTTTGATCCCCAGACAGAACATGACTGAAGTGCCCTTGAGCAAGGCACCTAACCCCCTAACTGCTCCCCGGGCTGCCCACTGCTTCAAGCACAAATTCTCACAGCCTTGTGTGTGTGTGTGTGTGTGTGTGTGTGTGTGTGTGTGTGTTTCACTGCACGAATGGGCTAAATGCAGAGGTCAAATTCCGTTGTGTGAAAAGTCACATTGGCAAATTGGTTCATCTTAATCTTAACATCTTAGTAGCAGCAAAATCCTGAGAAATGTCTTGTATGTCACATATTTGGTTAGGACAATACATGACAATACATGTTTAAAACACATTCAGTAGGCATCAATACACTGACAAATTACAGACATCTTGCTGCTAGCTATTAGCATATCTTTAAAAACTAACCAAACAGAGCTTACATTTTATGTAAACATTCGTTTTGGACACGACTTCATGCCTTCCTGCCTCAGAATTTCTCTTTCAGGCACAGCCTTTGTCATGTAACAACAATATTTCGAGGGAAGCAGCAGTAGTGGGTGATATGCCGGTTGGAATTCTTCCTACGAAGGTACAAATAAGTCAGATAACATGACATACAGACTTTATTTCATCCAGGAAATTCCTCATCTATCGCTGTATAGTTTATGTTAGATCAGGTTGTTAATCAAGAGAGCAAACATTATAGAGACATGAAACATCTTAAAAACAGAACTGGATAAATATCTAGATTTATAGAGAAGTTTTGTTATGTCGAGCTAGTATCAGTGGTTGTATCAGTCAGAATTTAAGAATCAGATATCAGTATCGGTGCACCCCTAATAGCAAACTTTATCTCCATATCGTCGCTATCTGAGTATATTTGCCTACATCTGTGTGTGTTTATTATCTGTTCCCATTTGCTCTATTGCATAATAATCTCCTGGTGATGTGTATGTGATCTTCAATCTCAACACCACAACTACAGAGATCAATGGGATCACAGATCACTAATGATGCCCAGCAAGCAGGTCTGCCACATCGTATTCTCACATCCATCACTGACCGTAATTAATATGTGAAGACTGGGAGATTATGAACCTTCTCGTACAATCACATCAATCGAGCCACGTGAGCCTGGGGTCCTTCATTCTCAAAAGAGAAGCAGCTGCTCTACAGAGGAACCAATAAACCCACAGTTATGAATCTGGCTCTATTCCTCAGCACAAGGATGCTAATAGTGTTTCTGTATGATTTTGTTGTTGGGTGTTGGCTCAAAGCTGGGAGACATGGTGGGATGGTGTAAATTATAAATGTGTATCTGTGAGTATGTGTTGAGCTGGCCATAGCATTTGCTTACCCAGGAGTGCTTAGTGGGCAGGTTTCTTGTAGGGAAGACCTGTACAGATGTATCCTGTTGTTGTGAT
The DNA here is from genome assembly GCA_036984385.1 of Crenuchus spilurus. Lineage (NCBI taxonomy): Eukaryota > Metazoa > Chordata > Actinopteri > Characiformes > Crenuchidae > Crenuchus > Crenuchus spilurus. The sequence goes on along the minus strand of BRDA01012783.1, from coordinate 76,147 downwards.
GTGAATCAGCCTGAATCAGCATCTTTTTAGTGCTTCTTTGAACGCAGTTGGAAGGTTATAGGAAGGTTCACAATCTGATATGACCTCAGACTTAGGCTAATTATGTATTAATGGATACTGCAGTTTAGTCTTGTGCAATTAGTTAACACGAAAGATCATAATTAATGCATGTGCTTTAGAAGCATCCTGCAGGATCGTCCCGCTCTGATAGTTTCAGTGTTCTGATGTTACATCACAAGCATAACGTTGTTGATATATATAAGCCTTGCATTTACATTTACTCCACCATTTACACATTTTCACAATGTGAACAGTTCACATCCAATGGACCAACAGAGACTTCCAAAATCCACCCAGTTATCCATTATCTTCTGCTTAATCCTGGACAGGGTCAGGGTGAGTCCCCTACTCCTTCACCAGGCCCAGGGCAGGGCAATACACTGTCTTAGCCAAACACAGGACAGGGTGCCAAGCTTGACTTTCTAGAGGCAGAAAAAGGAGTCTCAACAAGCCATTAGCCATCTTGAGCAATAACTCCTACCCGTTGCATACCACACTGGAAAAACAGAGAAGCACTCAGTAGCAGAGTAACAAAGAGAACAGTGTTAAGCGCCGCCAACTGAGATCTTTCTTCCCCACTACAGTAAGGCTCTACAACAAGTCTCCTCACTGCAGAGCCAGTACTGATCTCCTGCTGTCTGAACTGTGTTCAATTACATCAAATCTTATAAGAAAATATGTGAATAATGTTGTTGACACACGTTCAATTAAACTATTTCTTTGTTCTATTTGTTCAGTGCCTTCTTCGTTAATGTCAACAGATAACAATCACTGAATTTTTCTTTGGTACGAGCTGCTCGAGTTGCTCAGTTGGCTCAAAGTTTGATTTCTCCTCAAAACTTCTTCCTTGCTGCAAGCTGAACCATAGACTGTATATGAAAACTGGACACAAGGACAACAATAAAGAAGTGAGGCCTAAACATTTGATGCAGGTTGCAGTACAAATTTAAACTCCGCCCACAACCGTTTTATTGAATGGGAGCTACAACAAACTTTGAAATTAGTTTCCTCACTCAGTCGTTTGTCTGTCAGATGTGTTGTCTTAATTCCAGAATCTATACATACTAATTACCCCTCCCATATTTATGATAAATGTGTTTTTGAGTTATTTGGGGATATTTATAGCGGTGTGGTGATGAGGTTATTGACATCTTGGCTGAGTTGATTGACAGCTAATTCTGACGATCGCAGGCATTCTCCTGTGACTTAACACAACAGTTATGCTAGAAATAGTCTTTGACTCTGTTAATAAGATTTAATCCTCACTTTGATGTTTTTGAAGAGGAGCGACATCTTTATTCAGCTGTAAGTTGTACTAACAGACACTCAAAAGGGACGTCATTCGAACAGACGGGAAGGAGTTTGAGCAGCAGTGCTGCCACACCTTCTCTCTTTTCTGTGCATGCTCTGATTGCAATTTGCATCTAATGTGCATGCATAACCAATCTGGCGGCATACATTTCAGGCAGATTTTGGATGAAAAATGTCATAATGTGAGTTAACGGGTCAATAAACGTTATATATACAGTCTATGTGCTGGACAGGGTGGAGTAGTATATTTTTAACAGGGACAGTACATGAACACATGTATAGTGGGCAAATAAAAAAAAATTAAAATAATCAACATGAGCAAGATTACATCAGATAAACATTCTGAATGCTGGATTTCATTATTTTCTATTAATTACCTAGCCATACAGTATAACTAATATCTTAACCTGATATCTATGCGTTGTGAATTAATCTATTTATTTAGCTATTCTTTGTGAATTTCATCCATCCATCCATCCAACTGCCTGCTTGGAGCATTGTAGGGCAGTTTTAATGAAGTATTTATAAGCTGCTAAGACACCAGTTATAACAGATCAGATAAACCTCTGCCACACCTGAAATGTTGTACTTTTAAATATTTAATGCTCTGAGAAACACGTCATGCAAACATGAACAAAAGGCTAATTTCTGGGCAATCCTTCATTTTACTATATCAGAAAAAATAAACTGCATTCCTCTATTCTAAGACAAATGACCCATGAATGACTTGTGATCAATAGCTAATTAGTTGAATCAGGCGTACTTGAAGCAGTACCAATATGGGCTCTGCACCTAGTTACTAGGGCTGGGCCTTAGAATTACTGCTGCTCCAAAGCCAGTAATATAGAGCTGTGTGTAGACAACAGACTGGTGTACACTATACGACTGTAATCGAGCACAGGACAATGTAATCAATACCACTGTCCTCACAGAACACTACACAAACACATAACACTGCAGCAGGCGTAGAGCACAAGCGGAGAGAGATACTGAGGACAAAGGCTATTCTGCACTCGTCTAATTTTAGCCTTAAGGACAGAGTTAGATTAGGTTTAAATGGCATTGAAAACAGCTGGAGAAGATGGTTTAAAAGTAGTGTTATTTCTTTACCTTTTAACCACACACAACAGAAGCCACAGCCACACACCTAAACACCATTAGATGTTAAGAACTTAATCTTGGCTCATTACATTTCATTCTGACATGTTCTCTGAGTACAACAGTCCAGACGTCTGGACAAGACCAGTTAACTGCGTCTTAATGACAGACATGCAGGACTTCTATAAGAATAGAGCTTTACATTGATGTCTTTCCTTAAAAAATACCATTAATTTGTTTAATTAAAACATATAACATGTCATAATGTTTACACAGGCCACTATATACTGGGGATGCACAAAGTTTGCAGATTCTCTCACAATCATTGCATAATAGTCTGATAATTGCTGTTATCTAAGCTGACCACCATCATTTTCCAGTTATTATTAGAGATGCAGTGAACTGAAATATTTTGGCTGAAACCAAAACCGAACAAAATGAAACATTTGGCCAAATACTGAACAGGGTTCCTCATTTCTATAAATCATTTTAAAATTAGTAACAAAACTATTGTTTAAAATCAGGAATGAATGTGTATTTTAATCAATTAGATTGACATCATCAGGTTTAATAACATGAGTTGAATAGATTATTCTATATTTGTGTATAAAACAAATGTTAGACTATAATATATGAATATGTATGAAGATGCATGTATGTTACATTATAATATTTAAATAATAAAACACGAAGCAAAATTATGAAAATGTCTAAAATGAATGATGTAATCACATGGATGTTTAATGTGAGTGTCATTGGCTACAGACACTGAAACACTTCACATTTCTTCTGGTAATTGTGAGACGATCCCTAACACTGCAGCCACCGGAACACAAACACAAAGCTAAGCGGCTGTATTCTGGCTTCATCGTAACAAGTGCAGTTTAGTAAATGTTGTGCTTGTAGTTTGTTATCTGCTTCCATTTCATCACCAAACTATAACTGTGCTGGTGATTTTGTGTTTTACTGGTGAAGAAAAGCACAATTCTGAATGTCCAATATAGGGGGTGCAACATGGTGTTATCAGATCATGAAGGACTATAATGTGTCCACAATATGTCATTTCAGGGAGATCACTGGATCGTGTTACAATGTACATTATATCCGCTGCAGTTCTTTGCACATACATGCAAAGTGGGATTTTATTTTCCCTTAGTCAAAGCATGCTATTGCTAGCCCCTTAAAAGAGATGGTTCTTTAAGGGTTTTAAAGAAAATGGACTCAAAAAATCTTCGTATGGATAAAGGGTTCTTTCCATGGTGAAGGGGTTCTTGATGAAAGTGTTGTAGCTCATTCTAAACAAAACCATTTTGAAAATGGTTCTATAAAGACCCCAAAAGGGTTCTGCAGAAGTTATGATGTCAAGTTTGTAATCATAGAGGAACCTTTTTTGGTGACATATAGAACCATTTTCAAAAGGTTTCTATATAGAACCATCTATAGCACATTCCTCATCAATCTGAAGAACCCTTTCATCATGCAAAGAATCCTTTGGGTTCTTTCAGTGTTCATGGTTCTATATAGAACAATTTTCCTTACTAAAGAACCCATGAAGAACTGTCTCTTTTTAAGAGTGTAGTTGTTAAGCACAGTTCACTTTACCTGACTGGTGTTTAGTTTTTAAAACAATGTTATTTTTTGACTAAATTTGCACACAGACTAAAATTGTTCAAAAAGGTACTTTGGCCTAAATGGTCTGTTATTGCTTTTTCTTTTAGTACTATATTTTTAAATGGGGAGATTTGTTTGGTTTTACTGTTTAGTAACTTGCAAAATGGTATTAAAAACCAACATCAACAAGAATCGTAAAAAAATCGTGATTGTCATCCTGCAAAAAAAAAAAAAAAAAAAAAAATGTGCAAAAAAAAAAAAAAAAAAAAAAATGAAATAGTGGAATAATATTTTTGCCATATTGCACACCCCTAGATCAATTTAAAAACAACTTTAGCAGTAAAGCTCCACTGTAGCTCACGTCTACAGCCAGGAACTAGAAAAAGTAATAGTGTTAAAAAAATTTTAAATGTTGCTGTTCAAAAAAAATTATTCAGTCTTTTCATTTTGAGCACTAAAAGTGTTTGTTTTTGCAATTTTTGGCCAAATAATTTTGGTTGCCAAATATTCGGTGAATCTTTCACATTTATATGCTTATTTGGCAACAAACAATGTAAATTTTAATCAGTTATGTTGGCTCAAATAAACATAAAATAAAAGCAGAATTCAATGATGTCCAGGTCTTCAGGCTTTGGGTCATTAATGTGAGAGGAAACTGTTATATAGAGTTGTGTACTCTGTTTTAGAACAGCCTAAAACTGTTCTTGTTCTGCAGTCCAAGTACAGCACATTCAATGACTTTGGGCTTTCCCTTTCACTAGGACTGATGGCAGTGTTAAAACAGAAGCAATAAACATCTGATGACTCGGCAGAATCCTCACTGCCTATGACAAGGCCTCCAGCGTAACAGGAAAAGCCTCTCTTATCCCTCCTGACCTGCGTACACAGAAAACAGGATTCCACCTCATCAGGTCAGTGCTCACAGCTGCACTGTCCTAAGCTGGAAATACAGATTTCTTTCTGGAAACTGGACCTGTTCTACAGCCAAACCGTAAGCCATGTGATGTAGAGTCATTCATGTTGTGATGTTCTGAGATGTTCAGCGATGTAATGGATGATAATAAACAGTCATGGCTAGAAGCAAAACCCTCTAATTAGGTCTGTGTCTACCTGCTCCTTAGAGCCGGAGTTCTCTAGGCTTATTAGAGTGAACGAGGCAAGAAAGAGAGAGTCATTGGAACTGCCGCTTTAATTCTGCACTGGAGCTACAACCCTGTCACTCTAAATCTTTCTGATTGTATGCATTATATTAGAATATTGAGGCAGTCATGGCCTGTGGGCAGGAATTTGGCCTTGTGACCAGAAAGTTGCTGGTTCAATCCCCAGGCAGGTCATGACTAAAGTGCTCTTGAGCAAGGCACCGAACGGCCAACTACTCCTCGGGCGCCGTGAATAGGTAGTGCCTACTGCTTTGTCCCCTTGGTTGTGTTTACTAGTGTATGTGTGTTTAACTGCATTGATGGGTTAAATGTGGAGGTCAAATTCATCTGTGTGCAAACACATTGACCAGTAATTGTGCACTTTAATACCATAAACTACCTTTTCAACATTTTATTCATAATTTAAGTTTTATATTTTATATTCATTACATGTAAATTGACATTACAAGAATTTATTATGTTGTTGATGTCAGAATAATAATTTACTTCAATTCAAAATGAAATTTGCTGAAACATAAACAGTCTGATAATTGCTGATATTTAAGCTGACCACCATCATTTTTCAGTTATTATTTCTCACATTTATATGCTTATTTGGCAATAAACAGAATGTACATTTTCATCAGCTGTGTTGACACAAATAAATGTAAAATAAAAGCAGAATTCAATTAAATGTGATGAGTCTTATAAAACAAACATCCACCTGATGACGGTCAGTCACTTCTGATTGTCTACTTAATTATATTAGAATATCATTATAAAGTTCCTTTGTGTTCAAAATGTAATTCATAATAAACGTTACTGTCATATATATTTATATTCATTACATGTAACATTGTGATATTGTTTAGTTATTTACTTCCATTCAAAATGAAATATTCGAATAATTTGAGATTTTGGATTTCTGATTTTCATGAGATATAAGTCATACTGATCAACAGTAAAACAAAAAGGCTTGAAAAACATACTTTACATGTAATGAAACATTCTTTTCTTACTTTTAAGAATTAAATTCTAAACATAAATGAACTTTAACCAGGTAATCATTGCTACACAGAACATGACTTTATATTGGTGCTTGTTCTCAAACATTAGATATGGATACTTTTTTGACTTCCCACATTTTCCTAAAATGAAGGTGAAGCTATGATGACCTTCAATTTATTACATTAAGGAAAATGCATAGCCAGCAGGTGTGAAATATTAGGCTACATGATGAGGAGAAGTGAAAGCTCACCATGTTCCAGGAGATAAGAATTTGCTGAAGATACTGGTTGGCTATTCTGGTATCATGACAGTGTGATCAGCAGGAAGTCATATGGCGGACACAAAAAAATAAATAAATAAAAGCAAAAGCTGAATGACTCATTCCAACCCTCATTAAACCCACCTGATCCAGCTAATAATTTCCTTCAGAAGTGCTTGATTAGCTAAATGAAACCTGCTGGAAGGCTGGAAGGTAGGAGGGACAGTGGTCACAGCTATGATAAAATAAATTAACCCTCTGCCTTCATGAGAACTGATTTACAAAACTAGTTATACCTTCACGAGTATTGCATAATCACCTGAATGTGGTTGTTCTAGATAATTATTATTTTCCACAGACGGCAATAAACAGAATATGAATTTATCAGTTATGTTGAAGTACATGAATGAAAATGAAATAAAAGCAAAATTAACAACGTGATGGCTCTTATTCAAACTAATTCAAACTAATTAAACAAAGCAGGATCTTCCAAGCTGGTCTCACAGTAGCTAAAAGACAAAACTATGCTCTGAACCATGTAATCCCAGTCACAGTTTGGCATGTCTATTTTTGGGACATTATTCTTTTGGAGGAAGCAACAGTCAGAATAAATAAGGCCAACATTAAAATGATTTATCTTAGTCAAAAGCAGAGGAAGAACTGTTATGTCAAATGAGAATGGATTGATGTTTTAATAACATCTTCCTTACGGTTTAAATATGCACCTCTGTATTATTATTATCATCATTATTATTGTTTTTGTATGTAATTGGGTAATACGGTTCCTTTACCATTATTGTTTGTCTTTGAATGTTGTGGATTATTTTTGGATTCTTCTTATCTTTCCTGTTTCACTACTGTCCCCATATAAATACCTGAACACTACAACAGCATCAGAGGATTATGTGACTGTATCAATAACTTATAATTAGTTGACCAGAGAGGCTCCTTCCAAGGTTTCTTCTTCCAGCTCTGAGGGAGTTTTCCCTTGCCACTGTCGTCGTTGGCTTGCTCATCAAGGATTTGGTGTTTTGTTATTACTAACCATGTAAAGCTGCTTTGTGACATCAGTTGTAAAAAATTATATAATTTGTTGTTTTTACTTGACTTCTTGTTGTTGATTATTGTTACATAGTGCAGTCTTGTGGACTTTCTTGGACTTTATGGATATAGTTCTTATGATGTTCATATGTTCAATAAAATACAGTGGAACCACAGTTTTCATCATTAATCTGTTCTAAAGTGCCTGATGATAAACAAAATGAATGATAATAGAAAGGTGGTAGTGCTGTGCGCCATCGCTTTAGTTTGACGTGTTTTAGTTTGTTTTGAGCATTCTCAACAAGGGCAAACGATAACCGAGGTTCCACTCTTATTACAGCCTTAGAGCAGCACTCAGTAATGTTTATTTGTGCTGGTCAGTTTAGAACCACTATGGACAGGCAGTATGTAAGACAGCTTTTCAGTTCATTTGGCCACATTAAGCTTGGCCTTTAACTTCTACACTGAGTCAAATCACTAATCACAAATACTTGAATGAATGAATGTTACACTTATATAGTGCTTTTCTAGATACCCAAGGACGCTTTACAATCGACACACTTCAATTTTTTTTTTAGAGTAGCCAATTCACCTGATCTCCATGTTTTTGGACTGTGGGAGGAAACCAGAGTCCCTGGAGGAAACCCACGCAGACACAGGGAGAACATGGAAACTCCGCTCAGATGTGGACTCGAACCCAAGACCTCAGCGCTGAGAGGCGAACATGCTAACCACTAAGCCACCGTGCCGCCCAACTTATATATCAGCTAAAATTTTATACTCGTCATCTATTTGTTCCAAGCATGGTCTCATACCATTTAAGATTCTACACCATCTGCATTACTCGAAGGCCAAGCTCTTTAAGACTTAACCTAGTTTGAACCCTCTCTGTGACGGCTGTGGTGTGTTTCAGCCCATCTGTCTGAAGTTGTGGTACTTTTTTTTTTTCAGTGTCAGAATTTCAGGGGTGCGTGATGGACCCTGATCCAATGCTAACCATTTTTAGTGTACTAGGAGAGACGGGTTGTCTTCAGTGTTCCACCATCACTGTGGGTAGGTATCTCTGTTGGCACACAGGCTGATGCTACAGAACTGGAAACAGCCACAGCCACCCAACTTAACCACACTGATAAAAGGTCATGCAATGCCTCAGGCTCTTGTTCACCCCTCTAGGGTTCGGATGGTAAATTTTACAGGACGTAGCAGCCACAAATGGACATGTTGATGGCCAGGCGTTAGTCCGCCTCTTTTGATGAATGATTGTTACACTTATATAGCGTCTTTCTCAAACCCAAGGACGCTTTACAATCAACACACTCCATTTACACACACTCAATCACACACCGGTGAGAAGCGGCAGCCAGTCACGCACAGCGTACTCTCAACCAGAAGCGACCGTCCACCTGGAGGACTGCATTGAGCACTAGGGGGATCACCCAGGACAGAGTGCCAACCATATCTGGGCATACATACATACACACATTCATACACAGACATACACATTCATACATCAGGGTAATTTTTAGAGTATCCAATTCACCTGATCTCCAGGTGTTTTTGGACTGTGGGAGGAAACCCACGGAGACACGGGGAGAACGTGGAAACTCCGCTCAGATGGGGACTCGAACCCAAGACCTCAGCGCTGAGAGGTGAACGTGCTAACCACTAAGCCACCGTGCCGTCCTTTTATGTTCACTTATTATTTCACGTTTGATTTATACACATATTTTGATTATAGCATCTGTTTAGTTCTGCAAGCTGCCCCCTCTTTTACTTTAATTTTTTATAGTATTTTCAGTGTCAGATTTCAGTGTTCATGCTTTGAAATTTTAAAATCAACAATATATATTTAAAATACACTTGTTTCAGATCAGCAGCTGATAGACATTACGCATCAAGTTTGTGCTTCAAGACCTTGTTAGTGGTGCTGTGAGTCACACATAGCAACAATCCTGCCTCATATTAAGTCATAACATTGCGTGTATGTGTGTCTTACTACGGAAATCCCTGGATTAAAACATACGTTAATTTCACCGGCAGAGCAGGAGGGAGGGCCCTGAGTGGCTCACTTAGAATAACCACACAGCCGGTGACCGAGAGCAATAAGCAGCTTATGCACCAGCCAAGTGAGCGAGGGATTTCACTATGATACTGAACTGCTGTGACTGTGATGCCTTCCAAAAGATTTAGCATTGTTCAAAAACTATTTAAACACAGGCCTCAGACACTGTATTTAAAGTTCCAGATGAGCACAAACACAGTACTGGGAAACAGTTCTGGGATATGGAAGTTCAAAATTAAACTTTTAAAATTAACTTCAAAATTAAACACAAATTATGCAAACATGTCCAAGTAAGCTAAATTAGACACTCCAAAATCAGAACTCTCCTATTGTTTTCAAGTCGGTGCTTTAGATTCTGTTAGTTACATGGTTTTCATTGTGCATAAACCTGCTGGTTTATTAAAAACATTACAGTTTTATCATTATGGCACAAACCTCTGTATGACACAAGTCCACTTTGGGCAAAAACCTCATTCCTGACAGTCCAACCTACAATATTTGATGTGCCTGTTAAATGGAAACCGTAACTTACACAATCTAAAAAGTTAATCAATTTAACAACAAATATATACAATGATTTAGAAAACAAAAAACCTTTTAACATGACAGAAGCTGATCAAATGTGTTCATCTAATGCAATTTATACCATCAATTATATCCACTAAATACAATTTATAATAAATTGTATAAGTTACATGGAAACCATAAGAATTAATTCCCAGTGCTGTGAATATGCTCAGATACTGTTTAATGTATTCTCACACAGGCATCATGCAGGGAGAACCCACAACCCACTCTGTTTTGTGTAGAGCATTACAGGTGCTCCTGACTCAAAAACACCTGCAGTGTGATTGGTCAAGCCGTCTGTGTCCATGGTGACAGTGATAGTGTCATTCTGCATAATTAAAAGGATCTCTAATAGTCAAACAGCAGACTGGCTTACTTTACAGTAGTGTCTGTTTTTAGGAACTGTAACTTTAGAACAAGGTATCAACCTTGTAATTGGTATAAGCTGTACTACGGCATTGTGTTTAGTAGCAAACAGTCTTCACGGACTGTGTTACATTAAGATGTTATTACAGTCAGCTGGCATTGGAATGAACCCTTTACTGCATTATTTGGTTCAATAATTACAATTCTCTCGAGTTACTGAATTGAATACAAGATTAATAACAAATAATAATCCTAAAGTTTAGACTTTATATCACATTTGAGAACATGTTACCTGTCTATATAAGCCAAGTGATTTGACATCAATTTCCAAAAAATCTTTTATAAATATAACACATTTTTAGAAAAATCTAATATACATACTGTTAAAGCTGTGAAATATTTACACTGATTTATTATCACGTCTCAGCCATTTGGTAGAACACATTTGAGTCACTGTATCTTATTGAAGAAGGATGTTAAACCTAACACAATGTGATTGTGCCATCTTTACCAATCAGTAGAGGTATGCTAGGCTAAAAACCTTCACTAAAAGTCAGAATTGCAAAATTGTCTTGCCTGAATGCAAACCAGCAATGCTTCATAGCCACTAGGAATAAACTTGTGCTGTTGCACCACCACACAGATGAGTGTGGTGTTTAAAAAGTGAACAAAATTAGCCTGTTATTGTACGGTTTTTGTGTCTGTAATTGAATTATTATTGGCAGACATTGGGTCATATTGTGTTTAAACACTCAACTGCTAGATGGCAGTGTCATAATCTATCTTCAGCCATCAGATTATTCATGCCAATGTAAACAAGCAACATATGAGGGTACCACTGAAGTTTTCATAGATTTTATCATATCACCTTGCTTACAGTATAGCAATATTGCAACATATTGAATTGTAACCCCTGTATGATATGTAATGCATTGCCAGGTTCCTGCCAATAAGCAGTTCTAGTTAAGCACAGCTTTAAATTCATGCAATATAGCAGCATATGAATGCAAACAACACCCAGTCCATTACTACAGACAATGGCTGTATGATGTGACTCAGAATTTATAGGCACAGAAGGTGATTTGTTATGCAAACAGTTTTTGTTATATATTTTTAAATACTCTTTACATTTCAATAGCAATCAGCAAATCAAATGCTCTGAGAGTATAAAGAAACAGAACCGTTTTATATACAGGCCACAGTACATTTCACTTTACTCGAAATAAAGGAAATGATGGAAATCTTTTCCCTCCAAAAACACAGTTTACACTTTCTACAATATCACCTACTCTACCTTTAACTGTCAACTATATTATGATTACATTGTCACACTGATAATATATAGATGATACTGTCAAACTCCCGCCTCAGTCACTGTGTGTGTCTGTTTTGAATATGCTCTGTTGCCCTTGTCTTGTCATCATGTCTCGTTAGTGGTCACACCTGCCTCATATTATCACAGCCCAGTTTGTTCATCCTGTTTTGATTGTGCGCTATATAGTTCCCTCATGTTTACCTTGTCCTTTGTCAGCCATTCAATGTCCATGCTTGTGTGTGTGTGTGTGATATGCCCATAGTGTTGATTCATTTTATCTTTTGTTACAATAAATTCCTTTGTTTAGATCCCATTTTATCAACTCTCCTCATCTACCCTCCATTGTTACAAATATATTATAACCTAATGCCTTAATAGATCATTTTACCAACTTAAGTTCTTGTGAACATGAGTTTTGAAGTACTGTTTGCTATTTTTGGCATGTAGAACTCACTGACCTCAGCTCATATGTTTTTTAGTCAAAGAAAATACTATATGAATTATTTTGACTATTAACACATACTCAGGTGAAACAAACTATTCCACAATATATTTAATAAGAACAATTGTTGATGAGTGGACATGTGGCTGAACCCAGTGTTATACACTTTACTGTAGTCTAAAACGGTCCATCACTTTTGACACCAAAGTTAAATAACACTCAAAATGTAATAAAAAATTAACCAAATTTATTGTGTGTTCAGATGCTCGGTGTGGGCAAACTCATGAAACATTATGATGATCAGACTAAATTATGTTTTTTTTCAGAAAGAAAACTTCTAAATTGGTCAAATTTGACAGGGACATAACAGGAAGGTTAATCATTTGTTTAATCCTTGAGCAGATGAACTTAGCAGTTATGCCTACCTAAACACTGTCCCTGTCACCTAAGGACACTGTATACTTGTGCTTAAAAGTACTTTTAAGTCATTTGTTCACCAGAAGCTAATGTGGGGCTAGTGTCCTTTGATGGGGCCATAAGAAACTGACAGAGGAGTTATACCAATACTTGTAGGGGCAGTGAATGACTGCAAGCTTAGGTGTCTCAATTCAGTAGCATCTCAAGTGCTGCATTAGGAAAGCCTGTAGTCTATATTAAGCCTACTGCAATGTCACGGCTTGACCTTGTCTTTTAAGAGTCCTAAAGTTGGCCAGAGGGGATGGTCCACCTTGGTGATGGCTCACTCCATCCAAAGGTGCACAGAGTGAAGTTATGATGATACAGAGCCTGTTACTGCCCACCTAGTGACCATCTCAGGCAGAGGCAGATACTTTAATATCACAGTGGTACCCATGCATGGCTACATTAAAGAACACATGGTCAGTCTGATGGCCTCATTACAGTAGACACATGTAAAGGGGCCCTGACCAGTCAATTCTAGAGTTCAGTAACTGCTGATGAAATAAACAGAATATTTGCAAGAAAATGAATAACCATTCATTCATTATCAGCTAATCAAAACAGAGAAGACATCAGATGTTAAGTAAAACTAATCCAGAAGATAAGAAAGATCTATGATCAAAGGGGAAAGCAGATGTTAAAGTCAAGCATCTGAGAAAAGCAGAAGAGGCTACAAACCCGTGAGCTGTTCTCCATCTTCTTGACACATTAAAGCGGTGCTGTGGGTGCTGTAATAACCAGTCGATGGCTCTTTCTCTGCTGTCAGCATATATCAGATTTCTCCCGGTTATTCCCTTTGAAGAGCATCGTTAGACTCGGAGCTTTTTTCCCTTTCAAATGAGCTGGATAAAGTGAGCAGAGAGCTGTATGGCTGAATTTGAACGCAGCTACAGAGAGCTGCTGCTCGACGCTCCTCCCTGCGGTAAGGATGACTTCAGAGTCGAGTAAAAGTCCGGACGGGATCAGACCGGAGTGGAACACTTGCAAAACTCGGAGCTGGATAGCATCATTGCTGGATCGGGATTCTTTTTAATTTTTATTTTAGACACAAATACAACATATACACAAAAGTAAAAATAGGTATTTTATAAAATAAAGAAAATATTTTATTATAAACTTTAAACTAAAAATAAAAAGTAAAACATGTTAGAGGCTGAAAAAGGATACATCGCCCAACAGAAACATTATTTAGACTAAATGTCTAAAAATTTAGACACTTTAACTAATGTATATTTTCCTTAATCTTAACAAGTGTTATAACCTGTAACGGTCATTACTAAAGGCAGCATAAGACGCCCTTAAACAAACATGAATATATTTACTCTTAATAAAAATTTAACGCAGAAAGCTATACTGAAATGAATTTTATATCAATATAGAGTACATATTAGCCACATAAAACAATACTTAGTAAGCACAAACCAAATTTACATAAAAGTATGAGAAAATTTAAAATAAATAATTTAAATTACACGTTAAAGGAAAACAATGAACAAGGTTACATTGACTAACATTTATTTAGACCAATCTATATGCATTTTTATTTTTTTACATATTTAAATATTACTTATATAATATTTTTACATATTTTTAACTAATGTGTATGTTGTCAGAAGCTTTATTGAACTGTAATAACCTCTATAAAATACAGTCTATTTGAAAAAAGCTTCTACATCTTGTATTCAAGTGATTAATAATGTTTAATGTAGATGTTTTATGCTAATATCTCCTATTCAAGATATTCCTACATCCTACAACCATGAGCAAGATATGCTAAACTTTACATGGAGAGTAAAGAGCTGTAATAAAGTCTATAAATTCAGTGTCAACAACAAGTTGGTGATACCAAAACTAAGCTAAAGTGATGTCCTACCTCGGCCTTCTACTACAGAATTTGTTGTATGATAGTAACAAAACAATGCTAAAAATGAAAAAAAAAACTAAACATAAGACAAAAAGGTTCTTTAACAAGATATATCAAAGTAGGCATACAAATTAAAAGTACGTCGATCCGAACATTTTGTTACATCGTCATAGCCCTTTGGCATAAGAAGCAAAAATGAATACCACAGATTCCTGATTGACTCTACTCATTTAACTACGTCAAATGCAGCCTTTTAGGTCACTGGGGTAGTAACCTTAAGTAGGCCATACAACTTCAGTACCTTTACACAATAGTACCACACTGTGGTGACATCATGACCATTGTTTAAAAAGTTGTAAATAAGCAGAAATATACATCCTCACTGGGAAAGTGAATTTACTTAATTTATGGTACAAAAATGTACCTTATCAACATTACATTTCCTTTTTGATGGAAAATGTCAATAGTGTAAAATGCCCAAACTTCTCTCACATGCTCTTGTAAAGACCAGGGCAATATTCCGCAAAGCATTAAGTTAGCCAGATGGTTTAAACCCAATGTTGAGGATTATCCAATAAGAATATTCTGCTACTCTTTTCTCATTGGACAGATTTGAATTTTTGGCTTAACTGAGAAACACTGCTTTGTGAAATATTCCCCAGAAAGATTACTCCATTCATAAACTCGCCATTCAGATAAATTGATTTAGGGTAATACTGGTGCATTAATAAAGCCAGTCTACGCAAACATCAAAGAGCAAAACTTCAGCCATTAACTGGTTTTGAAAAATATCTGTATAATGATCATATTAAAAAGCTGCTTTTGATGAATTAAAGATCTTTTACAAAAAGGTTTCAGATGAGAGAAACAAGCTTATACCTCATTACGGCTGCACAAACAGAACATCCATCTAATATTACATGACTGCTTCAATTACAGGTATGCTGCAAGTCATCTGCCCCCTGGTGGTGGGAAAGACATCTTACATCACATACTTGAAGCTACTGGTAGGCACAATGACGTACAAATCCATTCAATCACAATAGCTATTTTAGTTCAAATCTAGCCCACTTTCATATTATTCATCGTCTTACACAATAGCCAAATAACTGGCTACAGTGGCCAAGCTAGGTTTCATTAGGTTAGCATTAAAATGACAGCAATAATTAAGTAGTTTTATCTTTAAATTTTTGGATTTACAGGTTGAGAGTTTATAGAACGCTTAGATGGAAATTTTAGTTTTTCCCTCCTGAAATCTTACAGGTAGCACAGAAATGCTGGTTACTTGGCACCTCCAAAGGCTCAATAGGCTAAGAATAGAGGTCTCACATTGCAAAATCACAAAATACCTAGAAAACAGCTGATGAAGAAATACATGTTCATGCAAAGAATAAGTCAAAAGTCATGTCAGACAGGGTTTATTTCTTTATTAGTAAGACCATCTACATGAGACACATATGGGTTCAGCAGTGAACAGTTTGTGATGGAATACTGGTGTTAGTGTGTGCGCTCAATGTCAAGTTAGGCAGTCTTCAATCTCTAGCATTTACAAAACATAAAAGTGAACACAATATATGGAAATAAAATATTGCTTAAATGGAGACATGGCCTTTATCCCCATAGCATAAGCATCACATAACACGGTATGACAGTCACTGTCTGTAGCTATGAGGTCCTGTCATCATAAAATTCCGTCCAGTCATGTCGGGGTCATGGGTCATGTCACTTAAAACTCTGTAGGAACAAAAACATAACCAGTTATACAATGCCTCCTGTAGAGTCTGCCTGATGTAGGCATGTATGTGTAAAAGTGTGCACACTAGTGATAGTCATGGGCCACATCACATCAAGAATAAACAGCAGACACACATCGATTTGGAAAAAAAAATAAAAATAAAAAAATTAGCAACATGTTGCCACATATTATTCCAAATTACTGGCTTTAATATTTAATTTTTTACTTCAAGTACTGGAGATACTGCAGTGGTACACAGAACTGGCAACTGGTATAATTCAACACTGAAAATATTACCATATACAATTTGTAGAATATATGCAATTCTGTTTGATTGTTTCTTTCAATTTTTAATAGGAAATGATCAGACATTTCAAGTGACGTCTCCTTTGGAGTTTTCATTCAAAAATTGGTTAAAGAAAAATTAAAATAGCAGAACACACTTATTATCTTTACCTGATAACTTTAAGGAGGAATCTCAAAACAATATTAATGAGACAGCGAGAGTGAGAGAAATTTTGAAGTCCTTGAGAAGCCAAAGGATGATGAAAATCAATACAGTCATAACTTTGTCACTATTAAGATGCTCCAATATAATGCAGATGTTTTTGTCTCAAGTCTCTGAGGATTTTTATTCAGTGTGGTCAGCTGTCATGTCTCTTTTTCTAAATTAATATTAAACATCTGCTGGGATAAAGCTTCTCAACTGGTAAACAGATCCTAAAAAAAAAAAATAAAAAAAAGTCTTACCATGTGTTGTAACCTACCTTTGATGATGTCCATTTGCCAGTTTAGTCTGAGAGGCTCAGTAAGTTCTCTGGCGTTTGTGGGACTCTTCTTTAGGTGGGTCAGCGAGCATGACCTTCATTTTCACACCGTTCACCACCTTCCCATGCAGCGCTGCCATGGCATCATTCGCATGCTTCCGGTCTGCATATTTAACGTAGCCAACATTCCGGCCTGGCACCAAGTACACCTCCATCAGAGAGCCAAAACGACTGTGGAAACAACAACAACAAAAAAAATACGTGTGTTCATTTAATTATGAGAAAGCAAATGAGACAACATACAAGCTATTGATATGCATAATAGGTAAAAATAGCTTTCAATAGACAGACTGGGATTCAATTCCCAGTCTGGAAAAGCACATCACATAGCAATAAATCTTAAAAATAGAGATTCAAAAACATGCAGCAGCAGACTTCACACAGCTCAGAGGAAACAGCTGCCTCTCAGTTACTGCGTCATGAAGCATTTTAAAGAAGTCAGGACTGACCCAAATATTTTCTGTCTTTTTATCCTTGAGGCTTGGGAAGTTGTTGAGTACAAACTAAGAATACACTGATATAGGGTCTGTCGCAATACCTAGTGAGCTCTCTACACAGACAGCATTTTACTTCACAATATGTACACCCGAGAAGAAGGTCATCTCAGTTCTTAAGATACCTCAAAATGCTGCTTACTGAGACACTTTATTTTGACCGCACATCGAGAGAGCATCGAATTCTTCCTCAGTCGCCAAGTCAATCCCAAAATGCAACAGGGTGTTTGAAGATGGCTGGTGCAAATGGAGCAGCCAGCAGGAGGGCAAGCAGTGATTCTAAAATGTACGTTATTCTTTCATTTAATTAAATTGTTCTACTAAAATTGTTATAAAAACTCCAAGAACAGGATCTGTGTTGGTGATATGCTGAGGCCATCTTGACTGACATAAGTAAATGCTGGTTGTGTGCAATGAGCTGGAATAAGTGATGTCATCGATATCTAGTCTCCTTTATCTGTCTAATAAGGGTAGATGGTGGTTAGAATGCTGACTACTCCAGACACTGACCAGTTGGAGAGCTCACTAGGTATTGAGAGACCTACTGAATCAATATAATAACAGACAGGTATCAGTAGTTTTCAAAATTAATTAACAGAAACTGAACAGTGTGCAATCATAAAGCTATGAGGAGAGAAACACACCAGAACACATCCTCCAGGACATCCACTGGCAGTGGTGAAGGATTAAAGATGACAAACAGTCTCTCTTTGACTACACTGTCAGGAGGAGCCTGTTTCCTATGAGAGGGGAGAGCAATATCTGTCTGCACACGAGGCTTCTGGGGTAAAGGTGGTGGTGCTGCATATCCCTGAAAGACATTTAATTCAGTTCATTAAAAAGGACTTTGCTATAAATAACACCTACAAGAGGTTCAGTGAAATCCCAATCAAGGCCCACCATAGTGAGGACACTATATAAAAGTCTGTTAATGCAGTTACTCCAAAGTTGATCATCCACTGCTATAATTCCTGACTGGGGCTTTAAATATGAGTACTGTACATTAATATTTGATTCCAACATGTCCCACACTTCTCTATACACAGGAGGAGTTAAATCATGCTTACTGCAGTTGTCTTCATTAATTGAGGTCCTGAGGGACCATTCCAAACCATAGACATCATCTGTGCTGCCACCAATTGCATGGCCATTTTTCCTACTGGGCTGTCAGAAGTAAAAAGCACACAATATTAAAGCATTTGACCTTCAGCATGAGGTCAAGTGGAGCAGATATGTTACAAAATGAAAAGCATAGAATGATTTGAAATGGGTCCAGTGTGTGACAACCTAGTTCTGTCTTCTCCATCATCAATGTAAGTAACAGACAGTCTGTTTCCAGGTGGATACTCAAAGCCATTTAGCTTCTCTTTAGCATACACTGCTGAACCCAGATTATTGTAGCGAATCATTGCTTGTCCTGTTGATGCAAAAGGTCATTATTAGTCCTGTCTTTTTAAAGAAGGGATCAACTGCATCTTAATATGCATCTTTATTACTTTTTCACACAGGGTCATGTAGGTTTGAATTTTTTTTCCTCCCTTAATAATAAACATCTTTATTTAAAAAGAGAATTGTGTGTTTACTTGTGTTGTCTTTGACTAATATTTAAATTGGTTTGATGTTCCGAAACATTAAAGTGTGACAAACATGCAAAAAAACATGAAATCAGGAAGGGGGCAAACACTTTCACACCACTGTATATAAGCTTGCATGTTTAAGGTGGTATTAACTTCAGTTCCTGCAGATGGTGTTGCACAAAGATGATGAGGCTACAGATACCTGCAATTTTCATTCACAAGCCGTCAACTGCACCAGTGGTCCCTATCCATCAGTTTTGTTCTTTGGCCAAAATTGAGGAATAACTTAAACTGGGACATTTGCCACTGCTGGTAGTCCTGTATGATCATACAGTTCCAAACACCTCCAAATTCAGCTACTTCCTTCACATGCTCAAATGCAATCACTCCATTGTGCCAATCATTAACACCTGCTTTACTACCCAGTGTCCACACATTAAACAACATTAATTAAGATTAAGATTAACCAATATAGCCAATGTGATTTTTCACACAACGGAATTTGACCTCCGCATTTTAACCCATTTAACCCATGAACACACTAGGCTGTGAGAATTTGTGCCTGAAGCGGTGGGCAGTCCTTATCCACCGGCGCCCGGGGAGCAGTTAAGGGGTTAGGTGCCTTGCTCAAGGGCACTTCAGTCATGTCCTGTCTGGGGATCGAACCAGCAACCTTCTGGTCACAAGACCAGATCCTTACCACTAGGTCAAGGCTGCCCCCATGCATAATTGCACTGTACCACTTCTTCTCAATCTATGAATCCTGTTTTCACACCATCACCCTGTTACAACGCCATCTGCAGAAGCCTTAAACATGCAAGGTGCTATTTTTTTGTCTGATTATATCAAGTGGTTGACTGAACTGCAGGCTGGAAATTTATAGTACCTTTGCTGAAACCATACTGGTCTCTCTGCATTTCACAATAGTCCATTCCAGGAATCAGATCAAACAGGCCATAGACCTGCTCCTGTGTGATGGGTGCTCGTGATGACATCATCAGGCACCTAGTGATCAAGTCAGAGTTCCAAATATCTCCGGTTGGGTAACTGGTAGACTCCATACCTGTAAAATAAACTCTTTCAGTACTGATGTTCTGCCAGCAAGTCAACAGTGTTCAGACCACAGCCTTCCTAACAGTTACTAATTCAAATTGTTAGCTTCATTGCCTTCAAAGTGCATACTGTTATGATAAACTGAATTTCTTTATCATTTTAGTAGTAAAATGTACCAACAGTGAAAGTTACATTACAGCATGTACATCCCAAAAATGCATTTACTCTAATCCGATGTATCTTGAGGACCTTTAACCATGAATGAACAAGTGGATGAAGGAAACTAAACCATCTTATATCTACCTGAACATTACAAGCAAGCATCTTATGTAGTAATAAAGATGATCAAGTATGACAATTATTACATGGAGCTCTGTACTACCTCTCCACATCCTTTTTCTATAGTACAGTTGTGGTCTTTGACTAGTATTCGCAGGAAAGTAACAGACAATGACCTCTCAACCATGTAAGCTTGTTTGTCCATCTCTTGGAATGGCAATGACCCTACTTCAAGCATTTTAGTCTGCACATTTTGTGGCACAGTTCAAATTGCTATTACAGAGAAGCACTGCAACAGAGGCAGAAATCAATAAAAACAACAATTACAACATTATTTTGGTCTGCATCCATGAACATCCATCAAATCAAGGAGACACTATGAAATCTGAGTTTAAGCCAAGCAAATCAAAAACAAGATTGTGAATAAATTAGAGAGTTTCAAAGTAAACACATACCAAAATGATAGGCATTTAGGCCTGGCTCATTTGGTGCATGTTCTGGTCTTGAGTTGCCAAAGCATTCATTGTCTGCGGAAGCATTTTTGGTCCTTGGTTCAGCAAGTATGGCCCTGAATGCTAGACAAGAGAGAGCAATAATGATAATCATACACAACATATTTTAAATTTTAATACATTTAAGAAGAGATGAAAAGCAATGACACCGCTTACTTTTGTCACAGTTTTCTATAGCAGTGGCAGCCTGAGAAGGTTTGTGATACCTGACGTAGCCCAAGCCTTTACTCTCCCCTGTATTTTTATTTTTTATAATAATAGCATATTCTATTTCTCCATATGCCTATCAGGGGAAAAATAGAAGAGGGTCAAAGGCAAGAAAAAGATCAGCAAACCCAATGGTACCAGAAGTTCAGATAGAATTAAAAGTTAATCCTGCATATATTGTTAGACATGAAATAAGAACATATTACAGGCCCCTACAATTAATTAACAAGGTATGGTTTTCTCATGTAAAAACACGTGGTCAGAATGATACCTTGAAGGTCTCTTTCACATCCTCCTCTGTGAAAGTTTTTGGAATCATCACAAAGATTCTGGTCAACTCCTCATCCTCAACATCTCTGTGGCTCCCAGAAGATCTGGACTGAGCAATGAATACCTGTTCAAACAAAGACAAAAGAAATACAAAACAAAGAAAGTGTAAATACAACCACCTCCCTCAATTCAGTTAACCCATAAGGTCCCATGGTGACTTTAAAAGGTCTGGAAATTCCTTATTTTTGTCTTCATTAAGTCCATATACTGAGCATCCCGGATGCAATCATATGATAGTTTGTGTTCATGTGACTTCATTTACATAACAGTGGTGTGTGGTAGTGTTATTTATTATACTGGTGTGTGTTGTAAAACAAAACAGAAAAATAATGTTAAGTTATATTTGCAAATAAGGCAACTTATGCAAAACAAAGTAAATCCGATTTATTTTCAAATGAGGCAGATAATTCATAAATGCCCAATGTGACATACATACCACTGCAAAATCATCCAACCATTTCTCTTGTTTCACTATTTACTACTTTTTTTATTATTCTATAAATTACTGCCAACATTTCTACCAAATACCATGATTATATTCATCTAACCATAAAAAACTAATGTTTTGGTTTAAAAGCTCAGAAATCAGTATTTTGTGATCGTGCTTGCCCTCCTTACACAGTTTGAAGTAATTTTAGATGAGATAATCCTTTATTAGTCCCAAGCAGCAAAGGGACAGTGAAATACTCAGTAATATAAAGAGGTATTAAAAAGAGACTCATAGTAATTACTATAACCATAAAACAATATAAAAATTATAATACATTTTATAACACTGACTGAACACATTCAAGCTTCATTTGAAGGTTTGTGATGGCATTTTGATCACATTACAGGTGAACAAACCTGCTTGGACCGCTTAAACGACTCACATACACACCTTGATGGGTTTGGTTCCTTCAACCAGACACCTCCCGTGCATTTCCTCCATAGCAGTACACGCCTGCGAAGACTTGGCAAATTTCACAAAGGACACCCCTTTGGACTCTTTCGTCTGTTTGTCTTTTACCACCCAAATGTCTTGGATTTCGCCGAACGAGGAAAAATGCTCCCGGATTACGTCCTCAGTAATGGATTTACTAGTAACCAGAAACAACCGACTATTCGGGGGCTCATCGAGGTAAGATGACGGCCTGTTGTAGTCCTCCATATTAAAGCGGCCTGAGTGAGCTGTATATTCTCTCAGCGTTGTCTCCGAAACAATGAAGCTCTCAAAAACACAGAGCAGGCTTACTTCATACAAATATCAGGTTTTTGGTCAAAAATTCAACCGCGAAATCACCCGAGAATCAACACAAGTAAGACTAACGCAACCACTACGATTGTATTCGAGCTACGCTTCTAAACGGTTCTTTACGTACCTACGTCATCACGTACTGGATCAGCTGACCAGCCCTATCCAATCAAAATGACTTGACTGCTTACAACATTAAATAATATCTTTAAAACATCATATAGGTGTGATCTTTCGTTTTAATTGTACTTTTCGGTAAATGTAATTTATAATTTGATGATTCTTTTTTGGAAATATTACACACATATCAAAATATAGTGAATGTAAGCCACATTTCAAAGTTTCTCTAGTCGAAATTGATGAAGTAATAAAAAGCTATGATTAAAACGATAAAAATATACTTATTATTTCTAATTGCTGTCCATCCTCCATTCCTCTTTCTATTTTCACTCTCATTCTTTGTGCTGCCAACTACTTGGCAAATATAACGAATAAATAAGAAGTATTTCCATCTAATATCAGACAAATAAATTAATTAATATCAGTGTATAGCATTTTTTACATACAATTTTGTGCTGCTGTGGGATAGTCAGAGTAAAATCACACACTGATTCTAATAATCTATTATCAATATTATGAAGATCATTTAGAGATTCAGAGGTTATAATGGTCACAAACTATAACATAGGTGTCAAGTGTGTTACTTTCATTTTAAACATGTTATTAGCTGCTATGGTGGTAATAAAACTGCTGGACACACAAGCACATTTTTAGATTAGTTTTCCTCCCACAGTAGCAGCTGCATTCTCTATTATTTGCTAAATCAGCAAAAACAGAAATCATTGCCTAAATATGTAATTTCACTACAATATACAGACAGTATGAGTTTTGATGCTTATATCTTATTTCAGTGTTTGTCAGTCCGTCTCCTGGGGATCCTTAGCACTGCACGTTTAGTGCAGAAAGTGACCACGTTCAGAGGCATCCGAATCCACCAGGGGAAAGCGAAGTGTGGTCAGAGCGGCCAACAGCAACCTTGCACTGCGACAGCAGGTGAGACAAGAGGGACCAAAAGCCAGGGCAAAAACCACAGAGCCAATGGACCCAACGTTGCTGAAGGCATGAGAATGACAGAGGAAGAGGGCCCACTGGTGGAGAAAGAGCCCTCACATGAGCATGAAGACCCAGTCCTCACCACCTCACACCGAACAGTGCCAAATCCAGAGACCAAGAAACCAGCCAGGAAAAGTAAGATTAAGTGGCCAAAGTCAAGTGAAGCAGAGGCATGGCGAGTATTGGATGCAGACCTGATCAAGATCCTAAAGGAATCACTGCATGGAGGGGTGGAGGCCAAACTTAATTTGATTGGGGAACGTCCAGACCATATACTACAGGGGTTAGTTTAATTCAAACCGGAGGTGGGGAGGTACGTCACTAAGGAAATCCTAGAACTAGTCCAGACGTAGGTTATGAGCGGT
>BRDA01012783.1:38202-51809 GCA_036984385.1 Crenuchus spilurus | reverse complement strand
TGTAATGCGGTTATTTCTGGAAATTTAGTATTGACTGTGCTCTATAATCCTACAATAATCTTCATGAGCACATGTGATTTGATGTATATTTCAGGGTTTTTTGGGCAATGAAGACCTCTAAAATGTGCAGCGCTTTGGGCCTCATAAGAATGTGCAACACAACCACTTACCACTAGAGGTCTCTAGAACTTGCAGTTCTCGTATACTTAAAGGAAATCCCTCTTTTTAAAAAATATTTGCCCGTGTTTAGTGACAGAGCGTTGTCTAAAACACTACACCATTACTACCTTAATAAAATAAACATTTTCTTATCGAAACACTTTCATAGTAATGTCACGCCTATCAATTTATAGAACAGCAAATTAATTTATATTGTTTTATATGTAGTTTAGTGTACACGAGTACTTCTAATAACATCCTAATATCTCGTGTCAGTTATGATTTAAAGGTCTTTATTGGCGTAATGTATTTCTTCTAGAAAACGGAACATTAGTCGGCTGTTTTGCGCTGAGGGGAGGGCTGGTCGTGATCTGAGCGTTTTTGTGGGATGAGAAACAAGCGCGAGAGCTTCGAATGAATGAGCTTCAAATGATCGGATCGTTCTTTTGAACCGATTCCTTCCAATAAATCTCACTGATTCACAAATCCAACTGAATTGAACTTTTTTTTGTTGCCTTCAACTGAACCGGGTTCATACTGTGGGAGTGTACATGAGAATGACTACATCTTTTAAAACCTTGTTGAATTTGATCAAATGTTATAGTTTTACTCTATTGTGCTTTTGATTATGAACAACAATGAACTACTTCCACGATATTAAGGGCATACACTTGATTTCTGAAGCAGCGACTCGTTGAAACGGAAGTTCGATTCGCTGAAACGGAAGAGTCGATTCAGTGAACGGCCTCATCCAGCGAGCCGCTGTGTTGGAAAGACGCGCGAGCGCTCTGTTCAGTCCTGTCGGCTCGCGCGCTCTCGGCGATTATGAGGAAACAACAGCGCGCGGACGCGTTTGGACGAAAAAACAGCGACGTGAGGCGGGATTTTGTGCCAGGACAGAACAGATGTGACCCAGACGGGTGCTGAAGCGGCACGGAGGGATGTGGGTTGGTACCGGGCTACTTCTGACTGAAGACTGCTGGAAGTTGATGGTCGCCTGAGCGTTTATTCAGGACGTTAAACATGGCAGTGTCTAACATGCTCTTCTCAGACGTGGAAACTTTTCTGGACAACCACCCCGAGCTGTTCGAGGACTACCTGAACAGGAAGGGAAAGTACAGCATGGTGGAGAAATGGCTCAAAAACCACCAGGCGAGTAAAAGCGCCGTGAGCGCTGAGCAGGACAAGCCGGGCGTGTGTAAGGACAGCTGGGCAAGTAAAGGCGACGGGCTCCAGAGACGCGCGTCGCAGAAAGAGCTGCGTAAAACTTTCGCCAGGTCCAAAGCCGTGAACGCCAACCGGACGTACGACGAGCACGTCAACTCCAGGGCTCAGGAGCCGCTGACCAGCATGAGGAGGCGCGCGCTGCTCAGGAAAGCCAGCTCCCTGCCCCCGACCACGGCTCACATCCTCTCCGCGCTGCTCGAGTCCAGAGTCAACATCCCGCAGTACCCGTCCACAGCCGTAGACTTCAAGTATTACCTCAAAGAGCACAATGAAAGAGAGTTCTTCCTGGAGCTGGTCAAAGACATCTCCAACGACCTGGATCTGACCAGCCTGAGTTACAAGATCCTCGTGTTTGTGTGCATCATGGTCGACGCCGACCGCTGCTCCTTATTCTTAGTGGAGGGGACGGCCAATAAAAAGACTCTGGTTTCCAAATTCTTCGACGTGCACGCAGGGACCACCGTCCTGCCCTCCCTCAGCAACTCGGATGAAGTGCAGGTTCCGTGGGGTAAAGGGATTATAGGCTATGTAGCTGAGCATGGAGAGACTGTTAACATCCCTGACGCCTATCAGGTTAGGAAAGATGGGAGGTTGTGCACACTTCAGAGCTGTTTTTTCATTTAAATCATTAGTTTTGCCTCAATGATTAATCATTCACTTTCCACAAGATAAAACATAACTAAGGTCATGTATATTAATAGTGTTTCCCCCAGTGTAGTGGTAGCCAGTTGACACACCTATCCGCTAGGACTCTCCCAATCACTTGTCCCTGACTAAGAGTGAAGACTAGCACATGCCTCCTCATATGCATGTGAAGTCAGCCACTGCCTCTTTTTCAACTGCTCTGATGTATCAGCTAACAGACACCTGAGCCAGCATACATTATATGGTAGTAGTGGGGAGAGAGCATGGCCAATTTTGCTCTCTCAGGCCCCTGGCAAGCAGCATGACTGGGATTTAAACTAGTGAACCTTTGATTATAGTCTGCTGAGCCACTCGGGGCCCCACGATTAACTGTTTTTATATTGAAATTGCAATCTAATAGTGCCATGTTCAAATTGAAGAGAAGTTATTTTAAAAAGTTTGAAGTGAGGAAATTTAACCTGGCTTGTGAACTTCCTGTAGATTCTGCAGTTAACACTCCATTCAGGACTTTATGGTAAAGTGAGATGTAAAAGCCTTAATTTGAGAAAATAAGCACAATTAAAATGACATTTTTCAGTCAGAAAATCGTTCAGCCCTATTGATTGGTGAATTAATTTGTTGAACATAATGCACACTCTTCATTTCCCCCTGGATGATCTCTCAAGCACACTCAGTGGAATTATTTGGGCTACCAGACTTTACTTCCCTTCTTATTTACACAGCTGCACAAATGACTTTATTACTCACTGCAGTAATTCAGAGCAAAAACACCAGGACAGTATGTAGAATCCTGTTAGATGCAGAGGGTTAAGATATTGGGCGGCACAATGGCTTGGTGGTTAACATGCTCACCTCTCAGCGCTGAGGTTTTGGGTTCAAGTCCCAATCTGGGTGAAGTTTCCATGTTATCCCTGTGTCTGTGTGGATTTTCTCCAGGCACTCCAGTTTCCTCTCACAGTCCAAAAACATGGGGGCTAAAGGAATTGGCTACTCTGAATTGTCCTTGTGTGAGTGTACACTCAGAGATGGATTGACACCCTGTACTGGGCTTAGGATAATGTACTGCCCTGCCCAGTACCCGCTGAAGTGGTAGAGGGCTAACCATGACCCTTATCAGTATTAAGTGGATAAGGTAATGGATGGATGCTTAAGATACTTAAATAAAAGTCTCACGCAACGTTTGTGAAAAATCATACATTTTCACATAAGTTATAGGATTAGATGTGGTTGAGATAATTTGACAGCTGTGATAATCTGTGTCAGACTCTGAATTTTAACAATGGTAGCACGTAAAGTAACACAACAAAAGGACATGAATGACCAGTAATGATAGTGTGATCATGCGTAACATACAGTATATTAATTGATTACTACCACCAAGTCTGACTAAACGTGGATATACACTTTGTGTAATATAGGAGGTGTAATATATGCCATGAACCATAATAACTCTTTAAAGAATTAGTTCTGAGTTTACAAGAAACTTACATAATCTCCTTTATCCATCCATCCATCCATTATCACACCTGCTTAATCCTGATCAGGGTCGCGGTTAGTCCCCTACCCCCTCACTGGACACAGGGCAGGGTAGTACACTATTCAACTAAGCCCAAGACACGGTGCCAATCCATCCTGGGTGCACACACACACAGACACACACACATACACACACACACACACACACACACATATGGACAATTTAGAGTACCCAATTCACCTGATCTCCATGTTTTTGGACTGTGGGAGGAAACCAGAGTCCCCGGAGGAAACCCACGCAGACACGGGGAGAACATGGAAACTCCGCTCAGATGTGGACTTGAACCCAAGACCTCAGCGCTGAGAGGTGAACATGCTAATGTCATTTACGTTTATGTTTATTAAAATTTTGTTTTGGCCTTTTTACAACTGACCTACTAGCATGAATGAGTTAAATTTTCGACTTTGGGAACAGATGAAGTTTGTTTGACATTGTATTGCCCATGTCTAAAGTTTTTGACCTGTGTGTGACTCTAATAGAATTTTATTTTGAGGTCAGATTATTGTTTTTTCTACTTTAAATGTCATTTACACTACATGAAATGCCTTCACACTGCATTAACAAGCTCGATCATGTTCACCTGCACAGGACCATCGCTTCAGTGATGAGATCGATAAGTTGACGGGTTATAAGACCAAGTCTCTGCTGTGCATGCCCATCCGGAACAGTGATGGAGAGATCATAGGAGTCGCCCAGGCCATCAACAAGAGTCCCAGTGGAGCACTCTTCACAGAGGATGATGAGAAGGTAACATTTCTCTGTCTGTGTATAGAACATTGTGACATTTACATAATGTGCCTGACTTTCATAAATGTGCTGAAATGGTTACCTTTTGATTGATGACACAGTCATACACTATAAAATGGAATGTATGCACAGTTAGGCTCAACATTGTATTGTAGGTCCTGGTGGGTTTTTAACATAAGAAAGGTTCAGATATAAGGGAGAGGATGTGAAAAGGCACTTAAGCTTGAATAGTTGTGAGAGGTGCCAAATGAACAAAGCGTTGTTGGGAGAATCAGTAGAACAAAAAGTTTATCACCTTGATGGAGCTCAGATTGTCTGCAGCTTGTCACACTCAGTGGCAAGAAGCCCAGCACCGTTCCTCGAGTCCACCTTTTGTCTTTTTGCTCTATGGAGTTGGCTGAATTGGGTATGCTGGGTCCTGACTGAGGTTCCTTCTGTGTGAAGGACTGGAGGTGGAAGTGCTGACAGCACAATTGTGGCACACTGTGTACAGTTACATTCTGTTGTGATCAGTTTCAGATATAAATATTAATTCATTTAATTGCACTAAATTATTTAAGAATTACAGTACTTGTTGTATACATAGTAAATCTGCCAGTGTTAAATCAACACTATTAGAGTTAAATTAACACTGAGTGTTACATTTTGACACCCTCAGTGTTAATTTAACTCTAATAGTGTTGATTTAACACTGGCAGATTTACTGTGTAAGGGAAAGCACACCTTTTGATGCCACTTGCATTTTGCAATACTTAATAAAAAAGAGACTAATTAAAATATCAGTACAATAAACACACATCAGTGTCTCATGTGGGTTTTGAATCAGTGTCATTTTTGTAGTTTGAGATATTTTGTGAATGTGGTCCAGGAATCAGTTCACTATGAGAACTTTGCTTTGAAACATGCACCTTATTTTATGATCATTTCTTATAAATAAGCCAAATATTAAATTAATTCAATTAATAAAAATGAACGACCTATTGTTACTCAACACTTAGATGTATACTACCAGCCAAACCTTTTAGAGCACCCCAATTTTTAGGTACTTCAGTTTAATGTCTCATTGCTCTCTAAAATGAAAGCATATGAGTTAAATAAAAGTAATGAAATCAGTTTATAGACCAAAATGTGTCTAAACTTTGGACACAAAGCAGCCCCTTTGTCAGATATAACAGCTGAACACACTCGTGACATTCTTTCTACAACAGACATCAAATATTCTTCAGACAGTTCTTCACAAATCTGCTGCTGAACGTCACATAAATGTTGGCACTTGTAGGTTTGCTTTACTTTTCATCCCAAATCAGCTGGATGGGGTTTAAGTCTGGAGACTGTGCTCCACTCCATGTTTTCAAGCTGACCATCTTGTTGTTTTTTCCTGAGGTAGTTCTGGCAGAGCTTGGACTTATGTTTTGGGTCATTATCTTCCTGTAGGATGAACCCCTGACCAACTAGGTGCATACCTGAGGGTACTGCATGGCACTGCAGAATGTTGTGGTAGCCGTGGTGGCTCAGGTGCCTCTCACTCTGTAGGAATTAATAGCAGCAGCTTTCAAGGCTGATCTACCTCCATTACTGCAGAACAGCTTTCACCTGTTAACCCATTTCATGTCCGTGACAAAAGCCTTTGTGTATAGTTCTGTAATGTATGTATATACAGTATATATGAAAACCAATATAGAACACCTGTGGAAGGCAGGGGTAACCAAAACATTGTTGTAGAGAGGAAAGACAAAGACGGAGACAATAAAAATAAACAAAACACATGAAAAACACATGAAATATAAATATACACAGAATGTAAACACATGAAAACAAAATTGAATTAAACTTTTTTTTGTTTCCTTCAACTGAACAATCCAGTTCATACTGTAGAGTGTACATGAGAATGACTACATCTTTTAAAACAGTGTTGAATTTGATTAAATGTTGTAATTTCACTGTTTGTTTGAGTAGCAATTTACTCTATTGTGCTTCTGGTTTGATTAT
Organism: Crenuchus spilurus; assembly: GCA_036984385.1. Classification (NCBI taxonomy): domain Eukaryota; kingdom Metazoa; phylum Chordata; class Actinopteri; order Characiformes; family Crenuchidae; genus Crenuchus; species Crenuchus spilurus. The sequence goes on along the minus strand of BRDA01012783.1, from coordinate 45,505 downwards.
GAACAACAATGAACTACTTCCACACTATTAGCAATTATTTGTAAATAAAAATAATTTATTTAAGACAAATTCTATGTTATTATTGAAATTTTAAATGTAGCAGTGTTTAAATGTATTATTCTAGTTCTAAAAGTGGTCAAACAATATGATTACTCAATATATTGATTCTCATGTAATGCTTCAATTTCATCTTGACACTGTGGGCCCTTAACCAACACTTTAATGAAGCTTCACACTTATGTGGACACATTAAATTTTGATCACATTAAATACTTTCTTGTCTCTAGCAGCAGTTGCCAGGTCTCCATGCTGACTGTGCAGTTAAGAGTGGCTTTAAAGACTCCATTCTCATCTGATTTGAGGTGACAGTTAGTTTTAACTGAAGATGCAGTCCAAAGAAAGACTTGCTGGCTAGCATGCTCTGCATTACATTTATATGCAGTGTCAGAGAGTGTGCAGACTAGTGACTTGTCCAGAATGGTACTTAAACTGCATGGGGCATTAAGAATTGGAAAATTAAACCTAATTGTTTATGTGCTGGACTTATGGTTGTAACTGAATGGCTGCAAGTAATATTACCAATTTGAACAACTTGTATGAAACCAAGACCACTGACAATTTGAAGATAATTGATTCTAAGCCCAGGTGCTGTCCACATAACGTTTCCTACTTCTCTGTAATACTAGCTAGAATGTTCTATATTATATTTGTTTAGGCTCTACATCTAAATTTGTACATTTGAGATCATATCCTCAAACATGGTGGAACTTACGGTATTTAGCTATGTGCAGTCAAATCTGATTGTAAAATTAGTGTTTTTTTTGTGAATTTTTGTTATTCACAAGTTACACCTTTGACATAGGTTGCATCTGGTAGGACTGTGTAAAGTTGGGTAGATGGCGCTCTCTCCACAACACTACTACCATGCAATGTCCGCTGGCTCAGGCGTCTGCTAGCCAATCCATCAGAGCTGAGGATCGTTCGGTTTCCTATGAGCAGTGTTGGCTGCACAGCAATGATGAATCGACACCAGCTGGAAAAGAGGCGGAGCCTGACTCCATACAGGCTGTGCTATGTCTTCAAAATTGGTGCTATGTTTGTTCACCATGCAGAGAACAAGCCACAGAGCACTTAGCATGACTCTCTTTGTGCATAACGTTAAGTATATATATTCTCATTATTGCTAGCTTCAACCTTCTCAGCAAATAAAAAAAAAATGCATGTTAGAACAACAGTGATTGGAGGGAGGATTGTAAAACGGTTTTATACAGCACATCACATAAAACAATTGCTAAATTTTAGGACATCTGTTCTTTTAAGATTTTCAGGTCAGTAATCAATAAATACTAAATCATCAGTTTAACACCCACCACTGCTAAATGTTAAACAGCACCAGGAGTAACACCTTTCCCACGCAGTACCGCAGTGATATTGAACAGTGTTTATACTGGTGACCACTCTTCATTGAGGTAAACCACCAAACCATGTGGATACGATTTTTTACCACTGTGGGGAAAATATATTCACAGCCAATATATGCAACAGCTCATGAATCAATTTTAGATATGTTCACTCATCAAACTGGTGGACAGTGGCTCTCCAGGAACAGCCAGCTACGCTCACACCTGAGTTCATTTACCCCTTTAAATGAATGGATACTCCTAGTGCTTCACATAAAACAAATGCATTTAATTTAGGATCAGTCTGCTCAACAAATAACAAAAAAAAAAACTATGATTATGTTATTTGTTAAATTGATTTTATTTACATATTTGATTAAAACCAATGTAGGAATATACACTTCCAGATATAAAGCTAGCTCTGTGTTAATGAAAACCCTTTTGGCATGAAGTGAATTTGAAACAGTCACTCAGTTTCAGTTTTATAGATTATATTTTTGTGACTTTAAGAACAGACAAACCTAAAGTGTAAGAGGGCAAAGTTTTGGTTTATAGTGTAAAGTTTGTCACATGTTATCAAATGAATAAACAGGTTATTTAGAGACCAAGGAAAGGCAGGGCTATAACCTGAAACACAGGTCTTCTTTGAAAGTAAAAAATCAAATGATTCACCTCTCTTCAGAAATACAGTGGAATCTAGGTTTTCGTCATTAAGTTGTAAATGTGTCTGATGGAAACGGAAACAAACGATAACTGAAACAGTATTTTACATAAGAAATAATGTAAATCCGATGAATCCATTCCAGACACTCCAAAATATTAACAAAAATATATTTTATGTAGAACAACTACAGTTTTACATACAGAACACAATGAGAAATACATACAAAAGACTAATGAAATGGATAAATGAACATTTAACATCACCCTTACTGGTTTACGCTCTGTTTTAGAGTGTGCCAGTATGGTCCAGCCGGCAGAATTTGTTTTGTACACCTGTTCTCAGGGTTCTCGGACACTGTTTTCTCACCTGTTTTCATGTGATAGCTCTGTGCTGTCACTTTAGTTTGACGTGTTTTTATTTGTTTTGAGCTTTATCAATGAGAAACAAAGCCAGAGAAACAACAAAAAACAAGTGAGTGACGAATGCCTCGGTGAATCCTTTGTTTTTCTGAAATTAGCGGTGAGTCACGTGGACACACTAGCGAATACCAGGCGGATGAACGATAACTGGGACAAAAAGTCAATGATAACCAAACTGTATGATAACCAGGGCAAACCATAACGGAGGTTTGACTATATTTATACATTTTCTTCTACTTCATGTATTGTTCTGGTATAGTATACTGGACATTTGAAGATAAGTTGTTAAGCAAAAGTTTTTTTCTTATTAAACTATTCATTCATATGTGATTAATTAATTGTGGGACACACTTAAAATAGTGATTCACTTGTTCATTTTTCTTTAAGAGTGTGAAGTGCACAGTCATCTGAGGTTTTTTCTTATGGCACTCCTGAAAAGAAGGCAGAGACTTCAGAGACAACATCATGGCTGTTAAGTTTTTAGAAAAAAGACCTGTTCATGTGGCATATAATTATATGAAAGTTAACATCTGTGAACCAGACTAATTGCTTTCCACTTGATTTATCTTTGAAATGACAGACCTGCAGCAAAATGGCACTCCACCTGCCATGCTTTCATTAAAAAGAATAAAAACTGGCTTTCATTAAGTCTTTGTAAACACTAGAGGGGTATTTATATTCCCAAGAGATTTACCAGCTCTTAATTTATCTGCTGTTGACTCCCCATGGAGTGAGGTATTTAGAGTGCAGAGTACAGAGCTCTGTTAGTTTGTACATGTATTAGTGATATGAATATGAGAGCAAAATTGCATTTGTTGTTGTTGTTTTTTTTTATTTATTTGGTGACGCTGAATATTTGTGACTTGTTTCAGAATTCACTTTAAACCTTTCCAAATATGATATTAAATTATTAATAAAAATAAAAATTTTTCCTGTTTAAATGGACTGGAATTGAATTTGAACAATTTGTTTTGATAGGATTTTTGTTTTCTGGATTTGATTAAATTCTGAAATTTTATTATTGATTTATTTAATTGATTATTTCAGTAAAAATAACATCAATTGATTAGTTTCTAGAGAGAACCTTTAACCTGTAATAGAACTTTTACATTATGTGAAGGTTATGTAAAACTGAAGGTTCTTCACACTCAGAGAGCTCTTTTTAAAAGGTATTTTTTTATATCTTTATTTTTTTAAAGTGTAATAAGACAGCAGCATGATAATCCCATTATCAAAAGATCTGTTAAAATTAATTATAATATTTCAGTTCATATTTAATGTATTTTTGTGCTATATAGAATATTAATATTTATTAATTAGAATGTAAGTTCCTGATATGTTTATGCATACACAAAAATATTTAATTTATCAATCTCTTTATTGACAAACAAAGTCAAATCTAAATATTTATGAGGCATTTACAGGCTGCATAATTAAATTAACTGTAGAACTGCAAGCAATCAAAGCTTGTGATTGTTGATTATGTTATTATAAGTTATGTGTAAGGAGAATTAATTTGAGACATAGAAGGCCCTTCTGCTCAGTGTTTGCCTGTGTGTAAGACAGCATCTTTTAGCCCAGGCCAATACTAGGTATTGAATGCATTAAATCAAACAGACATTTCAGGCACTGGTAAGCAGAAGTGGAATGCACTGCTGTTGGTCCTGCATTAAGACCTCTGAGGTAATTAGATATTAATTGTACTGTAGGCACTATGAATGGACATGAGCTGTATTTCTAAATAGCCTAAACATGCTGAGCAAGACAGATTAATCTTATTATGGGCTAGGAGAGAGATGGAAAGTCAGGGGCAAAAGGAGGCGAAGAAAAATAAAGAGTTTCATCATATGGTGAATTTCTATGTTAATATTTCAGTTATATAATAGTTTATATCATCTCATGAGCAGAGTTCAAAACACATCACTAATTACAGGTCATGTACAGTAAAGATCACTATGTTCCCTCCTCTCTTTTTGTCTTTCTCTGTCAAACACACACACACACACACACACACACACACACACACACACACACACATTTTAATCAATATCACTATCACTAACCTTGTTGCTAATTGCTGTGCAGAAATGCTGTGAGACAAATTATTCACAGGAGAAGTGAGTGTAAAGACAGAGAATTAGTATTAGAGTGTCAGCACAGATCACTTAAACAGAATGCTTGCATTGTGATTATATTGCTAGATAACATAATTGCAAAATATCACGCAGTGTGTTACAATGACCTGAGGAATAATTCATGTGATATGGTGTGATAACTGATGCCGAGAGCAAGAGTGCCATATGGGGAGGGCAGTTAGGATTCTAAGGACCTTTGAATAACAAGCAATATTTTCAGCATTAAATTATTAATGGGTGGCAAAAAGTAAACATCCAGAGAGCCTTTGTATTATGCTTGGTCTATGGTAAAATAGTCTAATTTTGAATGTATTACTTAATATCTTCACAGCTATATGCCCAACAGGTGCAGCTTCAGTCTCAGTAGCCCTGTTGACCCATTGTCACCCAAACCCCTAACAATAAGCTAACCCTGCTCCCAACTGAAGAAGAAGATGGAAAAATAGAAGTGCTTACTTCTATTATTTTCCACAAATTTTAAATGGGTTTTAAAGGACCCAGAGTGGCTCAGTAGACTAAGGCACTGTCACTTTGATCCAAGGATTGCAAGTTTGAATCTTGATCATGCGGCTTGCCATTGGCAGCCAAGGCCCCAAAGAACAAAATTTGGTGTGGTCTTTTTGTGGGTGGGTAAGATGGTGTACTGTTTCTAGCACTATAATCAATGTTGTCTGCCAGGTGATCCATCAGAACTGGGGATGTGCTCTTTCCTCGAGGACGCTAGCTGCCCGTGCTTCACAACCCGTGCTCGTCTGCCCCCTCACAAGAATCAGGGACATTTCTAGTGATGGGGAGAGTTGATAAAAAGGGGCAGGCCAGTTGGCTACTAAAAATTAGGGGGGGGAAATGATAAAAAAGGTTATAAATGTGTTTAGCACATTTCTACACACTAAAAAACAATATGATATTGTCTTGTATTCAAAGGTACACTTTTCATAAATGTACCCTCAAATGTACCCTCTTTGTGTGCAGACTAGTAACTTAACTGGTACAAAAACAAAGGTACAACAATAAAAAGGTAAATAATTAATTTCACTGGATGCAGACAGTTGTATACATGTCTGCACGTATTTTCAGGGTTGGCTTGCGTCGGTGGTGTTGAATATATTTTTCTGAGGTCCTTTTTCATTTCAATCGTACATAGATAAAGGGAATTGGTGGGAACTGTGAATAACCAAACAAGCTGAAATAAACTATGATTTATTAGAAACAAAAAAAGATACATTATATCAATGAACCTGAATACAAAGAACTGAGAGAAACGTGAAAACGAAGGTGATTAAGATACATAGACACAGACAAAGAGCAACAGTGCAGACCAAAGAACAGTGGAATATGAGATGTATAAAAATTCAAACAAATAATGAACAGGTGTAAAGGATATGTAGACATAGCAGCTAACAAGAATCTGTTGACTTGGATGATGAAGAAGCATAACATAGGTGGGAAAACAAAACACCACATGGACTTCACAGGAGGGTGGAGACAAGAACCAAAACAAAGACACAACTTGAGGAAAGAAAATAACTGAGCAATGGAAGAGAATCAAAATCAAGACAAGATGGGGCTGCAAAATGACAGATAACAATTGTTAAAAAAAACATTGTTCAGCCCAAAGGTTATTGGTTTAAAGTGGATTAGGTTTTAAAGTGATTATGCTGAGAAGTACAGCAGTAGATGCATTCCTGATAAAATAAGGAAGAAAAGAATGAGATGCTGTGGAGAGTGTTGTTTGATGACAGTGAGTATGGGGAGATGGGAGGCTTCAGATAAAGATTGATATGAACAGTGGCAAGGTGGGTGGACATGGAGTGTGAACCTGAATCATGACCTAGTAGGTACTTATGTGAGAGTTGGGAGAGTAAAGAGTAAGCTTGCATGGCTAGATAGAGTTTGACTGTATATACAGTTGTCTCATTTGTTTGATTTGGCTCTCTTTATCTACTTCTAGGACTTGTGTGACAATCTGATAAAGTTTTTGATCAAATTTATTCAGAAATATAGAAAATTCTAAAGGCTAAACTTTCAAGCACCTCTGTAGTTAGTTTCAATTTTAAAAAACATGTTGGTTAACATTTACTTTGCATTGCTGTTATCCGTTGTCATATATAAGATGAGATTTTGTTCAATATGGTTCCAGACCACAATGACTCATAAAGAATACTATCTTCTTTTAAATTTAAGCTGTTAACCAGCTTCACTATCAGGAATCGGAGGCTTGTGTGTAAACCACCAGACCTCCAGCTTGATTGTAGAATATGTTCTTTCAAGAGGATAGGCTCTACGCTCTATGCATTATGTGCTATGTAGTGCAATGTTGTTCACTGAATGCTTTTTGAACAGTAAGTAAGTTTCTTGAGTATTAGTGTTATAGTCAGCCAGATGTTCATTTTTGGGGAATCGGGTTACAGGTTGCAGGGACCAGCTAGCAGACTTACATTTACATTTATGGCATTTGGCGGATGCTCTTATCCAGAGTGATGTACAGCAGTGTTTTGTTTCCATTAAGAGAATTATCTCAGCTAGTACAGACAGATTAGAGTCTAAACTACTCTTCAGTTCAGACACTGTTAGAACTAAACCCGACATGTAGTGAGACCTATTCTCGTAGGCTGTTTACGGTATTTACATTTACATTCAGACGATCGACCAGGGACGTTGGACATTGGGCTAAGGGGTTTTTAC
>BRDA01012783.1:341-31946 GCA_036984385.1 Crenuchus spilurus | reverse complement strand
ACGTTTTTGCCTTTAACCTCAATGAATTTAAAATAATGTTTATATCGCCACCTTGAAAATGCTAACTTTTCTTCGGCTTGCTCCTCTGCCTCTCAGGTGTTACTCACTAGCCTGAGCAGAGGTCCGCTCGGATTACTGTTAGTATATCAATATAAAGTAACGCACCGCTTTTAATGACCAGTAACATCAACGGCGTTATAACGACAGGAAAAGTAATTAATTATTTTATCCCGTTACTGACAAAATAACGTCGTTACGTAACGCCGTTATTTTTAACGCCGTTATTCGCAACACTGGTGGGGAGATAGATCTTTTGCAGTGGCAGGTCCTAAATTGTGGAATACCTTGCCCACTGAATTACGTACTATCACTGACCTGCCCCTATTTAAAGCCAAACTCAAAACCCACTTATGTAGAATGGCTTTTAACATCTAAATGCTCTGCAAACTGTCTTTTTACAAACTGCACAAACACTACTTTATTTATTGATTGTTTATTGATTTTGTTATTATTTGTGTGCAGCACTTTGGTCAATCTTTGGTTGTTGTAAGGTGCTATATAAATAAATGTTGATTGATTGATTGATTTGGCATGGTGGAAGATTCATGCAAAAACATTTCCAAAAGTGAGACTCTTAGCCAAATGTTATCTCTGCATACCTACTACGAGTTCACCATTAGAACGTGTTTTCAGCACAGGAGGCAACATTTTGACCTGCAAAAGAGCCGCCATAAAGCCAGAGGCAGTGGACAGATTGATGTTCCTGGCAAAAAAACTTGAGCTGAGGGTAGAGTAAGACGGCCTGTGGATGTTTGATTTTCCCTCATCTAGCAGAAAAATGCAGGTTTTTTTTTTTTTTTAGCAACAAGCATTCTAGTTCTCCCAGTATTAGAAATACTCTGTTAATTGCAGTACTTTTAACAGTTTTATAGGTTTTGAAATTTATAGCAATGTGTTTTTTATCTTGTTAATTTATTTTGTTACAATGTTATATTTTCTACTTCTTTGCAGAGTACTCTTATTTAAAAAATATTAATTAAATTTGAGTAATTTAGTTAACGTATATAATATATATGTTCTGACAATAAACATTTAAATAGTAACCTTTCGTGTATTTAGTCTGATGTTTTTAGAAAGATGTTAATTTAAAAACTATGAAAGTGTTAGAAAATGTATATCACGATAATTATCGAGATTGATCAATATAGAACATTTTATCGTGATAAAGCCATATCGCCCAGCTGTAATACAAAGTAGAGAGTCTTTTAGAATTCACACTGTCTAAGTAGCACAACCTAAGACAATTAAGTCTAAACTGTTCTAAGTGCAGAAAAACAATACCAATGGAGCATGTGCAATGGGCAACTATGTTTGAATTCAACATGGCCATGAACTGGAGGTGTAGCTGATAAAAGTGACTCAGATCTGATTTAAAAAGATAAACACAGTTGTTCTTGAAAGTTTGTGAACCCTTTAGAATTTCCTATAGTTCTGCATAAATGATATGATCTAAAACATCATCAGAAGTTCACACAAGTCCTAAAAGTAGATAAAGAGAACCCAGTTAAACAAATGAGACACAAATATGATACTTGTTCATTTATTTATTGAGGAAAATGATCCAATATGACATATTAGTGAGAGACAAAAGTATGTGAACCTCTGCTTTCAGTATCTGGTGTGACCCCCCTTTACATCAATAACTGTAACTAAACGTTTCAGTAACTGTTCTTTAAACGTTCTTTAGTAGAACGACTTGTGTGTTTAGGGTTGTTGTCTTGCTGCATGACCCACCTTCTCTTGAGACTCAGTTCATGGACAGATGTCCTGACATTTTCTTTAGAATTCTCTGATATAATTCACAATTCATTCTTCATCAATGATGACAAGCCGTCCTGACCCAGATGCAGCAAAACAGGCCCAAACCTGATACCACCACCACCATGTTTCACAGATGAGATAAGGTTCTTATGCTGAATACAGTGTTTTCCTTTCTCCAAACATAACACTTTTCATTTAAACCTAAAAGTTCTGTTTTGGTCTCATCCGTCCACAAAACATTCTTCTAACAGTCTTCTGGCTTGTCCACGTGATCTTTAGTAAACTGCAGACGAGCAGCAATGTTTTTTTTTGGAGAGCAGTGACTTTCTCCTTACAACCCTGCCATGCACACCATTGTTATTCAGTGTTCTCCTGACTCATGAACATTAAACAACGTGAGAGAGGCCTTCAGTTGTTTAGAAGTTACTCTGGGGTCCTTTGTGACCTCGCTGTCTATTACACGCCTTGCTCTTGGAGTGATCTTTGTTGGTCGACACTCCTGAGAAGGTAACAATGGCCTTGAATTTCCTCCATTTGTACACAATCTGTCTGACTGTGGATTGGTGGAGTCCAAACTCTTTAGAGATGGTTTTGTAACCTTTTTTATTCTGATGAACATCAACAACTTTCTCTGAGTTCCTCAGAAATCTCCTTTGTTTGTGACATGATACACTTCCACAAATATGTTGTGAAGTGCAGACTTTAACAGAACTCTGTTCTTTAAATAAAACAGGTGCCACTCACACCTGATTGTCATCACATTGATTGAAAACACCTGACTCTAATTTCACCTTCAAATTAACTGCTAATCCAAGAGGTTCACATACTTTTGTCTCTCAAAAATGTCATATTGGATCATTTTCCTCAATAAATAAATAAGCAAGTCTAATATTTGTGTCCCATTTGTTTAACTGGGTTCTCTTTATGTACTTTTAGGAAATCTGCCTGATTTTGTAATAAAAAATAAGTTGTCCTACAAAGATGGCGTTGGCCAAAAAATATTTTTTTAAATAAAATAAAATAGTATAGCAACCAGCCACTAGAGGGCACCAGAAACATTTCTGTCTACTGCTGTCATGTTCAGTTATCATTTATGGGCCATGCTGAATATACAGTATTTGTCAAGCAGTTCTTGAAATGTCCCCATATTACCTACTGTATATAATTTAGCATCAGCAGCACACTGTGCTATCCCATGATTCAACAGGAGCTGTGGAAGCTGAGGGGAAATGGTGGAGAGCGGATGTTCATTGTATTATTGTCTAATCACAGTAACAGTGTATGTAGTGTACTGCTGTTAGAGGTTACCGTACTTAAAGTCCTCATGGCTCATCTCGGCGCAGCTCAACGCTGTATCAGCATAGAAAATACATACATAGCAAAGAAGCTGGTACTGCAAAAACCTTCATAGTGGCATTGTGATATCATATGGTAAAGGACATACGTCAGATGGTAGATGTAGGTTGGGTAGATATTACACACTCGTGTGCTAAAAAGGCTGCTGGACTGGTCCAAATAAAGTCCAAATAAATCTGCATTTGTCTGTAAACATCCAGCAGGGAAGCTCCCTCTGGTTTTATACAGTTTGACTGGTTTTTCATTTTTGTTATTGTGTTACAATACATTGCATCTGTCTCAATGCCTAGTGAGCTGTCTACATAGACAGAACTTAATGAGCACAATATGAGCACCCATGAGAAGAGTCTCAATTCTTAAATACCTCAAAATGCCTACTGAGGCACCTTATTTTGACTGCATATCGAGAGAGCTTTGACTGCTTCCTCAGTCATTAAGGCAGTCCCACAGATGTAAATTATCTTTATATCCTTAACTTGATATGCTGAGATGAGTTTGACAGCTAAGCCCTACCTCACACCTAATGACTTTCATACAATTTTACAGTCGCAAACAAATTTTTCAAAGTTGGGATAAAATCCCGAGAGTCTTGCTAGAGTGGATTTGCAGTCGCGTCGTCTCGATCGTTAAGTGTAAGGTGGTCAGGACTGAAAGTTTTAGTCTTTTTCACGTTGAGGCGTTCTGATAAAATCAAACAAGTCGTAAGAGTTGACTCGCGCAAATAATGATGTGAACATTGTCGCAACCAATACTGGAAGCTGCAATGCAGGTACATGAATGCCTGGCGGGTAAAGAAATTGGACATGGAAGAGAGCTCGGAAACCACGGTTCTCCTGGACTGTAGAAAAGGAGGAGAACCTGGTGGAGCTGTGTCTTACCATTTATTCCACAACAGAGAGGAAAAAGTGGACAAATGGCTGAAGCCCTCGAAATCCCAGGTGAGTGTGCTATGCTAAAGCTAACTAGCTAGCTAAACAGTACTGAATGGGGCTACTTAACGATAATTTTAATCTTAAAAGTTCTTGTTTTGCATGCAGACACACAGGACCAGGAATGCAAGGATGGGAATCATAGTGATGAAGTGTTCACAGTATTTTGAGCACTGACACAGGGCTTAAAGCGCTTCGGCCGGGGGCCGGATTTCTGGCTTTTCGAGCGAGGCAGCAGGTTATTGTTCCGCCTCAACCAAATTTAGAGATTACTGCCAATCAGAACTCAAGCTCACGTTGTTTTGACCAATGACTAACACTGAAGTGGCTCGTAGAAAAGCAGCTTGTGTGTTCAGTTTGGCAGACAAATCAAATGCAAGATGAAGAATAGAAAATGGAGTTCATCAGTCCGGGACAAGACACACTTTTACTGGAGGAAGGAATTAAAAACAAGTGGCGCTGAGTATGGTTAGAGGAAAGAGCACAAGACGGGAAGCCGCTGAGCAGTTGGTGCCACAAACTGACTGTGACTGGAGCTCGAGTTTAATTTAGTGTGTTGTCCGGTGTGGGGGGTGCGTGGGGGGGGTTTGATCGTTTCTGAGTTGGAGGTAAGATCTGGAGCTATTGAGAAAAAACTCCGTATAGCTCCGTAGTCCAGCGTTAATACCACTAAAACATCAAAATATTAGTTATGAGTCACTATTAGGGCAGCACAGAGGGGCAATAGCTCCACTTTCCTCCCACAAACACCTGCTGTCTGGACTCTGGAGATGCTGAAATTGCCCCTCGGGGTGTGTGTGTGTGTGTGTGTGTGTGAGAGAGAGAGAGAGAGATAGAGACGGAGAGCCTGTGTGTGTGTGTGTGAGACTGACTGCAGACTCTGACTGTTTCTGTATGACATTACTTCATGTTGACGTGATGCTCTGTCAGTATTCTGAGTTTATGACTTTACTGACTGGTTATCTGTGTTTATGCTCATTAAGCAGGTGATCACTGATTATTATTATTTTCTAGACTATTTATTCATTTACGGGATTTTTCGACATATCTGGTCCCGCTCCTGCGACGTCTCCCAAGCTATTGTGACGGGTCCCGCGGAAACGCAGCAGACCTCTACTTCACTGATGGTGTCTGTGAGCAAAAAATATGTCTGTGTGTGTTCAAAGCTGATCACGACTCGTCTTTCACAATTTCACAACCATTAGTTAACCTGTGCAAAAGTGAGCTCAGGACACCCATTTTCTCTACCAAACCAAACTACTGGACCTGTCCCTGCTACACCCACAGCCTCCAGTGGAGCAGCCATAGAAGATTTCTCTTCTCCAAGTCCAGCCAAAATTGTTTCTTTTAAAAACGTGAAAAGAAGTGGTTTGGATCTCTTACAGGACTGTGTCAGGGGTGATAAAATTCCGGAAATATCCGGAATTCCAGATTTTGATATTCCAAATATGTTTTAGAATGATGAAAATCCGAACCTTTTTCGAGATAAAATAGAGTAAGGGATGAAACAGTTTGGGTACAAACCAACCTCGAGAGGTCGGAAATCTCCGGAATCGTACGAAGGTTTATTATTTTCTTGAACACAAGTGCCAAAAGAAGTGAGCTGAGAAAACATTCAAAACCACACAAAATAAATGAGAAGATATAATTTTTCTACCCCAAACTCGATGGAAGTGACCGCTGGTTAAATAGGGAAGCTCCCGGTAGTTAGTATCTGTAGTTGGAAGAGGTTTTGTTTTTGTGAGAAACAAGCTTCCATGTCAGCTGTGTCGTATTTTACCAAAATTAAAATCAACATCAACCAAACACATCGTTTAGACGTTTTGAGACGTCGAATCATTTTGACACAATCGATGGCAGTTTTGACGTGGATGCATCCCCCCCCCCTTCTGTTCTTCTGTCTTCTCTTCACTTTATGTTTTGGCCATGTACAGAGGTGCTGCTGGGACGGGTCTGTTTTCATTAAAAACTTGATTGTCCAGGTACCTTTTTGGTATTTTCTGTTTTTTTATGATGTGAAATCTGGTCAAAATCAATATGACAACTGAAGTATGTCAACATTTAACATGTTCTTTAATTGGCTCTGCTATATAATTGTAATTTAATGTTCGATCTGACTTCTCTTTATGACCATGTGCCTCCTTTATGTGCAGTTAAATCCACTAGTCAGAGACCCTTGAGACCAGTGGTTTGTGCACAGATGTAAGACATTCTGAGCTCTCTGAAACACTGAAAAGCCAGTAGCTTCAGGGGGGCTTTGCGGCCCCCTGGACCCCTCGCCTGTACTTTCAGGATTTTAATTTTGGCTCTATCACCCCTGCTGTGTTTATAATAAAAACAGTAAGCCCTTAAACCAGCTCTGTGTAGCTTATTCCTTTAGTTTGTGATGTTGACTATTTTTAATTACTTACAAACTAATTGACTGAAATGTCTATTTAATGTTTTTAGGGTTTTTTATCTGCGAGGCTGCACTTTGGGACACATATTTTACATTTTGTTTTGAGTCCAAATACCTTGGAACCTCATTTAAGTCATGACTGTTTATGTTAGCTTGTTCATTGTGCTGTTAAAAGCATTAGTTTGCACTTTTCAAAGACCATTTTTAGTAAAATTTGGCCATAGCAACAATATAGTGAGGTTTCATTCTTATCACCACCACAAAAAAGTTTCAGGCTCAGGATTTTTTTACTTTAAGCCCTGCTAATTGTACTGCATTCGTAAAGCAAGTTACTATATTTTTATTTTGCACTACGTTGTCTTAATGTGCGTTATTTTTGATACAAAGTTAAAAAATACACGTTTTCCAATAGTTATGCTCTTTATTGCATTAACTCTTATGTCAAACAAAACAGATGGGAAATAATCTCAAAAGAAATTTTTGGATTTTACAGGGTCACTAATTTAAAGACATCCTTCCAAAATCTTAGACTGTGACTAAAAAGTCTGTAGATGTGAGATAGTGTCGGACTTGAGTCTGTTTAAGGTCTTTTTGAAGTTGTTGGGTGTAAGGCAGCCTTAAGTTCATGTGATGTCATTGCTGTCTTAACGAGTGTTTCATTTCAGTCTTATAAGAGTGGATGGTCGTTAGAACCCTGACTTCTTTCTCAGCTGTCTGCACAGATACTGTCCAGACTTCTCACTACTGAGACAGACCAGTCTTCTATTGTTTAGCAGACATTCTTCTCAGACGTCAGTAATGTCATTAAAAATACAGCTGAAATGTTCAGGATCATTAAGTTGTCTGACTATGAACATTAGTGGAGAAATATCTAAACGATAAGAAGGTTCTACCAACGGCAAAACACTGTGGTTCCGGTTTAAACTGCTAAATGACATTCACAGTGAGTGCTTCACTCATTTACAGCACAAGACACAGGCTGATAAATGTAGCTGATTAGTGTAGGATATGAAATGTCCTGAATAAATCTAAACAAATGAACTTCATATTAAACACCTCGCTGAGCCATTAACCCTGAATGTATAATAGCCTGTCAGTGTTATTACATCTGCACTGAAATATGACAGAGGTTGTGTATTAAGCTGCTATATCTTTTTTAATGACTGTAATGTTGTTAAATCTATAACTATATTACAAAAGCTTATATTCGTTTGACAGAAAGATGACAAAAGTATTGTCGGTTAAGCAACAAATATTACGTCAACTGCCAATATATCACTATATCACTTCACTTTTTACTGAAACATGGTCTTGCATTTGTGCACTCTTGGCCACAAGAAAGGCAACTCGTAGTTCATCTGTTTACCTGCTCATGAATCGTTTACTCCATACCATTAATCCTACCTGGCACACCTACCATAGACAATCAAACGCTTTACCATTTAACCCCCAGAGTCTGAGGGTGTTTCAGTCACTCTGATCTCGGCTCACATAGCTTGACGTTTTTTTTGTTTTTTTTTTTACAAATTACACTAGTCTTTTTTCCCCCCAAAGTGTTACACAGACTTCTGTTCAGCACAAACTCAGCAACAACTGAGTCAAAACAATAAGAGTGTCATAAATCTATATTCTGATTAAATCTGCTCTAAACTTAGACTTTCCAAAAACCTGTTTTGAGATGTGCTGATATATTGTGAAAAAAACAGTCTAAACATTTCTAGCCAAGACTTTTGAGCTCAGAACTGAATAAACAGAGCTTTTAGAAATTGTATGTTGTTTTATTTCTAAAGCTTATGTAACCAGGTTACAGAACCTAAAAAAGTTCATGTGTTATGTAGAATAGAAGAGACTTAAACTTTAAACTTTTTCACTTAACAGGAGAAATAAAATCTTTATTTACAGAAAACAAAAACAGTTGTATTTTCTGAAGAAACTGTGGAAGTAGTGGTAGCCAATTAGAATGCTTGATTATTTCATGTGATTTGTATAAAGCTAGTGAACTTCACTTTGAACTTCCTTTTTCTGACCCAGTCAGTGGAGGGAGTGGTCGAGTCTGTCCGTCCACAAACATTCCTGTAATGAACAGTGATTAAAGGAAATAGAAAACTTTAAACTATTGAAACTGAGGTGCATTAGTTGAAGATACCTTGAGCAGAAGAACTGGAATAGAGCACTTGTCAGCAAATGGGCTTTGTCATAAAAGCGAACAGCATCTGTGAACTAATTATGCTAAGCTAATTTTAAACCTTCACCATGTTTCTACAGTAGTTCTAAAAGGACAAACGAGGCTAGCAAAACTGTTTGTGTTGTAATGACGAATTGGCCACTCAAATTCGATGGCGCTGTAGCTTTGTTTTACCGTTGGCTGACACAAAACAGGAGAAGAAATAAACATATACCTCAATAAGAAGAAATACACGGAGGAGAAGCATGAATAAAGGTTTTTTGGTTTATTTGTTAAGATGGGTTGCAATATGGAAACTAAACCACTAGATGTCGCTGGAAACTACATACTGTACCTTTAAGGCATTTAACCCCTAAAGTGCTGAACAGACTATTCTTTTTGTTGTTTTATTTTGAAATTTGGGATTATTGTCAAATCCTCTGCAGTAATTGCTAATATGTACTACTGCTGAGTTGTGATAATTGTATTATGTGATTGTTTCATTAAAAAAAAGACAGTTGGTTGAATGGAATTTGCGTTAAATTAGATTTTATGACAATTCATGTATCATTCGTTCAATTGATATTCCATTCAGAATTAAAAACCAGAATATGAAAAACAGTTCATTATTTCGGTTTTTGAAAATAATACAAAAAAAAAAACATCGGCTTGCATTTTGTGTTTTTGATTTAATGTTCCCAATAAAATGTGAGATATATAAAACGGAATGGAGCTGAATTTGTTTTTTTAGTCGTTGTGTTTGTGTAACCCGGAAGTTATTTGTAACGGTCTAATCTACAGCACACAGTTCTATTTGGAGTCAAAGTTCTACCGGAGCACCATCAGTAAACTTCAGTTTAGTCTGTTTAACCTTGATGGATAGCAGACATCTGCTGTGTTGACTTTAAAAGTGCTCTTTTGTGAGTACTCCTTTTTTAAAATCAGCTTTTGTTGTGATCCCACTAGTATTTAAGGGCTACTTTTCTTTTTCAGGGTCAAGTTGACATTTTTATGTGAATAAGGGTTTAAAAACCCTTCCTAGTAGATCTGCTGTAAAGATATTTCACATGTTACAATGACAGGTTAACATAGTATAACTACTAATCTTATACTAGTTGTTGATATTGAATCTCTGAAGTTTGAGACAGACCAGGTCTCCAAATGAGACCCTATAACTGTGTCAACCTCTAAACTCTGTCTAAACTGTATACATTCACAGATAGTGGCAGGACACATTTTTACAGGAGCATTCAGCTAAAGAACATGTACATTATTACATTAAATGTTCATTTAGTCACATTTTTTAATCAATAGCTGTATAATATCATCATGTTACTAATTATCTTTACTGATTTAAGAACACATGTTTTCAAATAACTAGAAAAGACAGATATGAAACTTTCTGTAACTGATCTCTCAGAGAGGTATAGCTGCTGTTTAATGGTTTGTCCACCAGGTGTTAGCAGTGTGCAGAGGGTTTAAAATCTAAAATAATGACTTTTTGATCATGATTAAAGCTTCAGAGCATCAGAAAGCATAGTCGTCCATCACTGTTAGTCAGTGTACAGCATATTTACAACACAGAGGATACTGTGACAGCTTAAGAACAGTAAAGTCAGCACCGGCCCACCAGCCAACTACAGACCAGTACGGGATTTTTATGGTAAAATGTAAATATAAAACAGTTTCCATTGTTTTATTTGTGCTGCTGCAGTACCTCTGAGCTCCAGCAGGGGGCAGCAGCGGTGTTCCGCTGTGTGTTTACAGGCTGTTCCACTGCTGAAGCACAGACTGCACTACATGGATTTGTATTAACTTTATTGAACGTCACTTCATTAACATATTTACTGTATGTGGTTGTCAATAGTTGTGTCCGTCTCAGGTGAAGTACAGCTGTGCTTTGGGTGATGAAGTGGACCTCGGTCAACTTATAAGCCACTGGTTCTGGATCATTCTGAAGTGCTTTCAGAACCGGACCTCAGTCACTGCCAGCTCACTGACCACTGTGTGGAGCTCATTCTTGTAAACGCTGGTTGGTTACCCAGTTTCTCTTCATCAGCTGCTGTACGGTCTTATTTGAAGATCTTACGAGCCATTGTGCTGTATTTTTGCACCACTGGCCTTGTGCTTTGATCCATGATTTAAATCTGGCATCCCTTCTGGCCTCTTCTTCATACAGCAAGGGTTTAACAAGGGTTCAAACAAGGGTTTAGAGTTAAATGCTTTCACTCTGATCACCCTTCACACAAACCTGAGGGAATAACACAATCATCTCCAGCTGATGAGAACGCGTTAGTATGTCCACAGTAATGCAGCGTTTGTTGTACATCTGCAGTAATTATGTCAACTGGATTTCCTCAAGAGGCACATAGCAGGCATTCTGGATCTAAATCATTTAGCAAAAACACATTTAGGTTTATGTGCAGTCAAACAAATACAACTTAATGTATTCCTGTTGATTATAGTTTTTTAGGGTGTTATTGCTAGTGGATCATTTATTAAGTGTCAGCACAGAGTTTCACTTTTAGCTCTGCTGTGTTAGTAGACAATAGGCTTTAGCACACACACTGAACCAAAAGACTAACTTACTTTAAACTTAAGTAAACAACTCGCATTTAGGCAGCAATTCTACCAGTCAGCAGCTAACTAGCTAGCTCGCTCGCTTTTGTTCACTCTGTCGCTCTCTCTCCTGTTTGTTTCTGAAACTGGTTAAAGTTGATAACTAACGTTAGCGGCTCATAATTGTCTTTATACTTACAGCCGCAAGCAGCCTGGTTGGTAAACTAACGACTTCACATGAGCCTCCAAAAATCAGCCGCAGCTGTCTGGAGTGGACCACTTTAACTTTAATTGGACTTTGCATAATAAGAAAACTCGGTTCACCTTTGGGAAAGAAAGTCGTCAACAGCTGTCTCCCCTCATTCTGCCTTCTTTCTTTTTCCTCCCTTTCTTTCTTCTTTTGAAATCCTGATTTCTGCTTTTTGGGCATGATGTGTAGCCCCATCATTCAATCTAGGTTCACTGATGTTACACTTGTCGTTAGTCGCTGTTGGGCGGACTAAACCATTTTGGGTCTCCAAGAGGGGGCCCCAGAATGTCCAATATGTTGAGAGGACTGTGACTAAAGTTCATTCCCTCAGTTGATATTATCAATATATTTGAAATATGAATTAATAAATCATTAATTTGAGGGCCCAATTCATTCAAAATAAAAACATCCAAAAAAAAAATTAATTCAGGATTTTTATGGGCCCCTCCCCCTACTCGGGCCCATGGGTACACACACACACACACACACACACACACACACAGCAGTGTTAAGTGATGTAACAAAACTACAGTTTCTTTGATATTTTAATAGAAAATCGTATGTACAGCTCATCAGTACGTTGGTTTATAGATTTATGGAATGTGAAAAAATGACACTTTTAGGACAGAAACAATACAAAAGAAGACTGAGACCATCTCCCAACAGCACACACACCTCAGCAGCTGTGTAGAATATATCTGTACAAAATCACTATTAGTACCTACTGTATATACACAACAGCATCACTGTACAGAGAACACAGTACTGAAATGAAGCTTATAGCTCAAGTAAACATGACGTGTACACCCTGTTTATTCTACACACATCCATTTTACAACGTTCCCAGCTTGCCTGCAGGAAAAGGAAAGTCAAAAAAGGAAATATTACCTCAATGTCAAAAGAAAAGCCTGACTGGGGTATTAAGTCGTGTCCAGCATGTTTTAGATGAAACATGCTCACCTGCAGTGCTGGGAGGTGTACGGCAGCATTCAAAGTAACAGAAGGAAATGGAAAACTGGGACTGTGGTGTTACCTTTCATAAGTTCAGACTGCCTCATCCACCAGTATATTTAACACCTGCTGTACTAAAGGCGCAACAAGCCATTTTCACCACTGATAAACACGTTACGCTGACAGCTATTGGCCTGGATGTATTATTTTCAACATGACCAGCTCCAGGTAGGGGCACGCACTGGTTCCCAATAATATTGTTTGCTACCCTTTGATAGTAAATATGACTTATTGCACCTTTAAGACTCGTCAGATTAAATAAAATCACATGAAAGTGTCTTAGTAACACTGCTCTGTAAGAACAGTGTACATGTATTAACCAAGTTCTACTTGTTCAGTATGTACAAAACTACTGTTTCAACACTGTACACAAGTATCAGAAGCTTTAAGCTTTTACACAGACCTGTTATCTTTTCCTGGACTTCTGTATCGTCTCCTCTGTTGGTCCTTTGTTTTATTTATTTATTTACTTTATATACAGGATGTGCAGTATCACTGAAACCCACTTCACCTTTGTTTGAGGTGAAATGTCAGATACGGCTGCTCTAGTAGTGCAAATTAATGTTGACAAAATGTCTACACTGCAAAAAAAGACAGGAACAGTAACACGACTTCATTACAGAAGACTTTTTTCACTTACAGTAGGCGTGGCCAAGACTGTACTGTAGTCTCTGTGACTGAAATCACCATCTGACTGTAGTTTCAGCAGACTGAACGTTTTTACAGAAACAGGGCAATGTTACTTTAAAACTAAAGGTGGAGGCCAAACATGGCTTGGCTGCCGCGTCACCTGGGGTGGATGGAACATCAACTATATTAGTAGTACAATAAGTGAAAAATAACCCGACTCATTTACACAGTGTCATCATCCAGACCAAATCACACATCGCTTACAAATACTTTCAGTGTGTCTACAACCAAAGTGAGCCGACGTTTGACTTTTTGTATTTGAAAACTAACCCAACGAGGCTCCTCTGTTCTGAGAACACCACTGGATGGACCTCAACGAACAATAATAAATGTAATATATAAATGATAAATACTGCTCAGGGGTTTTTTTCAGGGCTGATACTGATTATGAGTAACCAAGGACACCAATAACTGATATCTGAAACCCATATTCATTTACTCTGATATCTGCATTGTGAAAATGTCAAAAATACACTGAATGTTTAACCTCCTGGAGTCTGAGGGTGTTTCAGACACTCTGATGTAGTCTGACATGCCTTCACTTTTTTACTAATTACACCTCAAATTATTTTTCCCCAAAGTGTTACACAGGCTTCTGTTCAGCACAAACAGTGTCAAAACAGTAATACAGTGGTAACCCTACTTACGAGCATCCCTACTAACGAGTATTCCAGGTAACGAGTTGAGATCTCAGAATATTTTTGTTCCAGGTAACGAATAAAATTCCAAGTAACGAGTAGCCTAAATTAGTTCAAGTATGCCAAACCGCTAGGGGCGCTGTGGTCATAGCATCTCCTAGATGCTAGCGTAGAAGAAGAGGTCAGTCATTACCTTTGACCGCTGTCCAGTAAAAGTGAAAGTGCTAGTGAAAGTGACACAAAGACAGCAAAAGGTAGTGAACAAGAAAGTTATATACATTTTACTTTTACTTTTCATATGATAAGTGTAACCATGCCATACACGTACGCCCGTCCTCCTGTCCTCCTTAGCCACCAGCCTACACGAGCACCGTCGTCGTCTCGTTTATGTTTTAAAAACCCATATAAACACATTATTTACATATTAAAGTATACTGTATATTGGCCGGCTGACACGGATTAATCAGTTTTACATGTATTCTTATGGGGAAAATGCATCGAGCTAACGAGCAAACCAGCTAACGAGCTCGGCTCCTGCACGGATTACACTCGTTAGTAGGGTTACCACTGTAGTGTCATAAATCTAGATTTGATTAAATCTGCTCTACACTTACTTTCCAAAAACCTCAGACCTTTTAAGCTTTCTGGGGTATGTTTAGTTTTGTTTCTAGGATAAAATAAATAAGTTATATAAGTGTTTATGCAAAATTTTGTTTTTGTTCCCACAGGTGGGTCCGTCGACTCCAAAGGGTTCATGTTAGACTGTAATTAGCTTTAGACAGCAAAACTTTTGGATTTACTTTTTTCCCCACATTTCTAATAACCGAGTAGTGCTGTTGGCAGACATTAAGTTTAAGATTAAGATCAACCAATTTAGCCAATGTGATTTTTCACACAACGGAATTTGACCTCCGCATTTAACCCATTCATGCAGTGAAACACACACACACACACACACACAATAGGCTGTGAGAATTTGTGCCTGAACCCTTATCCACCGGCGCCCGGGGAGCAGTTAAGGGGTTAGGTGCCTTCCTCAAGGGCACTTCAGTCATGTCCTGTCTGGGGATTGAACCAGCGACCTTCTGGTCACAAGACCAGATCCTGACCACTAGGCCATGGCTGCCCCAGAGGCTAGAATAAAGAATTTTTTTACATTTGTATCAAATATGCAAATAACAAGAGTACTTGTATTGACCTGGAAACAGTTTGGGTTTTGATTCTCATAATCAGAACAATCAGCTACGGTTATCAGTTACGGCTGATAGTCAACCCCTGGTCTGATCTTAAATTAAAAACATGACATTTTTTATTTCAGTATTTTAACGAAACTCTGTAACATGTTTAAAGCTGTTTTCACCTGTTTTTCAGTTTCACACTGTGATGGATTGTGGGGGAATAAAGACCTGGAAGGATACAGTGGATGTGACCTTCGTGTTCTCTACAACAGCATTCAAATGATCCTACAAAACAGGACAGCGAGAGTGATGTAACGTCTGAGAAACGCATCCTAGGCTTTGAGGCACTTTTGCCCCTAACGTAACCTATGACCTTTAAATAAGTTAATAACTTTACACACCTCAGACATTTTATAAACATTAATTCTGTGCTAATTTCCTTTTTTTCAAGTTTGTCGCTCTTTCTTACGGCTGACAAACTGAAGCGCATCTTAGGACAGTAACCTGTCAACGAAGCCTCGGAAATCTGCCGGCTGCGAGAGAGCAAGAGAGCAATTAACAAACACACACACACACACACACACACACACACACACACACACACACACACACACAGAAGTACAGACAGACCTACAGCCACATTCAGTAAAAAAACAGAATAAATAAACAGGATGAAAAACGACGTGATTAGGAAGCGACTTCATGACTTTGGGGCCATAAGCAGAGGAAAGGAATGAAGCCCCGTGGACTCAGCGTATCGTAGCTGTGAAATGCATCATTAGTTTAAAGTTGAAGGTAAAGTGTATGAAACTCTGTCACATGTTCTGACAGAAGTACATCAGACAGATAATGTGTGAATATATCAGACATCTTGCTAATGGGCCTGCGTGAAAAGTCTGCTTTAACAGTTAGTTTGAGGAAGTCAGACGTGCTGTGTGGGCGTGTCAGGCAGTGATTAAGCCTCAGTACAGACATTATAATACAAGGACAGCAGTTAATGGTTTAAAAATCAAGCTTGTAATGCTCTTCATGATGTCTGATTCATGTAAAGCCCCCAAAAAGCCTGTAAAGCTTGCTGGGAAAAGCCCCTCTGTTGTGGAGCTGTGCACATGTGCAGTAGCAGAGCGGCCTGACTAAACCTTTTCCTGCCGTTACGTGATTACCAACCATTTACATCAGATTTAACAACAGTCTGACATCAGCCTTTGAAATGTTTATTTAGCTTTTGGCTTTGTGTATATGGATCATTTCATCCAAAAACCATAGCAGCCTGGTCTTGTATGGCTGGCGTAACGACCTGAGGGCTTTACAAAGATGGCAGTCAAGTGGTCAGACTTACTTATAACAACTGTGGCTCTGAACTTAATGCACAAAATTCTCTCAGACCAAAGAAGGCAGGACAAAGCCCATAAAGCCCATAAGGCCTTACTGTGAGAGTGTTTCAGAGCATTCTGTGGGTCACCCCGCCTAACTAGCTCAGGTTTAAGCCTAATTAAAAATGACAACAGATGCAATTACAATGCAAGACTCATCTGGTAGCAAAATAAAAAGATGTTGAGAAAAATGCTGCAGCTTACTGGGTAATGATTTCCTCTTCAGTCTGAACTGAGTGATGCTGAGACAAAAGCCAGACGGTGGTCCGTTCACATGTGACTGTCCAAACCGAATTGGAAGGAAACCCAACTGATGAACAGCTAAGGTCTTATTTTTAATGTTAGGCATGTCTCTGACGCGTTATTATTATTTTTAACCCCTGGCCCTGCATCCACAAACCTGCTCATCCAATCAAAGTCAATACTGTGCGTCGGTGGAATTTAAATGCAGTAATCCCGGTCAACGTTTACAGGCCATTAAGTAAAGCAGAAGTCTGGATAGTCTGGATCTACAGGGGTTAGACAATGAAAGTGAAACAGCTGTCATGTTAGTGTGGGAGGTTTCATGGCTAAATTGGACCAGTCTGGTGGATCATTAATGTCACATTGCACCAGTAAGAGCAGAGTGTGAAGGTTCAGTTAGCAGGTAAGAGCACAGTTATATAGTATATTACAATGCACACAACATTATGGTGACATACCAGAGTTCAAAAGAGGACAAATTGTTGCTGCACGTCTTGCTGGCGCATCTGTGACCAAGACAGCAAGTCTTTGTGTCTAAATATTATTGAGCCACTTTGGGGTGTTTTGGAGGAGCGAGTCAGGAAACGGTTTCCTCCACCAGCATCACGTAGTGACCTGACCACTATCCTGCAAGAAGAATGGCTTAAAATCCCTCTGACCACTGTGCAGGACTTGTATATGTCATTCCCAAGATCAATTGACCCTGTATTGGCTGCAAAAGGAGGCCCAACACCTACTAATCAATTATTGTGGTCTAAAACCAGCTGTTTCAGTTTCATTGTCTAACTCTGGCCTGTACTTCCTTACCAGGAGCTCTTTACATTATCATTCTCTGCTCATAAACTCTCACTGCGGCTCGCCTGTTGTTCTGACCTTGCTGCTGTCCAGGGATTTGTGCGCACACTAACTGACAGACAGAGTAAGCTGCACTGACAATCAGGTGAACTCAAACTTAACGGCTTAAAAAATGACCAAAATAAACAAAGGAAACATCTTACGCACACAGCCCAAGGCCGCACATCGCTGCACTCACCACTCCTCTTCAGATGACTGATCATTTCAGTGGTGCTGGCAAACTTTTAATTCGCTCAGCTTTAAATCGATTCCACCATTTCCGCTGCACTGCAGAAACCACAGACACACAAGTAGCGTTACAAATGGACAGAAAAGGAAAGAAAAATGAGGCTGAAAGTGTGAAGAAGGATGAAAAAAATGTGCAAAACTAATCTGAAGAGGGGAAGAAAAGAGCAGGTGAGAGAAGAAAGGATTTTCATGGTGAAGTAGCAGGATAGATAAATAAACAGACCGTGTGCAAAAGGGAATAAGGCCAACAACGCAGGAGAAATCCATCAGTAACATAACAAAAGAAAGGCCGACTGACTGAGGCTAACAGATAAAACCCCCATCTGAGAGGCCTCCTGAATGTTCTGCTGCTTTGTGGTTTGTTGACTTGGTTCTTTTGGTCCATCTCCTGGATTCCGCCGTGAATGAGAACGAGATAAGTGTACTGCACATGACCCACCACGGCGACGGCTGGGAGGGCG
This sequence comes from Crenuchus spilurus, assembly GCA_036984385.1. NCBI lineage: Eukaryota > Metazoa > Chordata > Actinopteri > Characiformes > Crenuchidae > Crenuchus > Crenuchus spilurus. Next base: position 13,792 of record BRDA01012783.1, on the reverse strand, counting down.
AGCAGCATCACAATTTCACAGCGACCACACAGGCTCCGGCTCGGCCCAAGCACAGCGGCGCCACCTAACAGAAATAATGAACAGTGCAGATTCATTATTCAAACCTTTGCTTCTGGGTCATTTACGGTCACTGAAAACCAACAGATTTGCACAGAATGCAAGAGAAGCGTAAGACCGAGGTCACGGCTGTTGAGAATCTGTAAGAGTGGTTAAGCTCTGCTCCGGCTGACTTACAGCTTTGTGTAATATAATTTAGCTGTTAGACAGATGTGAGGAGAGACTGTCAGGTGTATAAAGATGGAGATGATGAGGAGGGTAACCATCAGGACCTTTCAGTCTCATCTGAACTGAGGCATCCACACACAACACCAAGTCTCCCATCCAAGTACTAACCAGACGCAGACCTGCTTAGCTTCAGTGGATCTGCATGTTATGTTGTGCAGCTCCTGACTTCCTGCAGATTGTTTTTGTTTTGCTTTTTTTCATATTTTTGACGAGTGTGTGGGCGCCAGTGTTAAAAAAATCTTTTTTCCAATTACTAGCTTCTCTTCTTCTCGTCTGGAGGGTGTTTCACACACACACACACACACACACACACACACACACACACACACACACACACACACACACACACACACACACACACAGTCTCATTTCCGTCCACAGTTTTCGTTTGCACTCCGTAGCCCGCAGCTCCAGTGCAATTACAAAAGGGTGCCACTCACTGACGAGCTACTTGTTCACACCACAGTCTCTCTCCTCTCTCCTCCTCTTCTCAGCCACCCAAAGTCACACATGATGATGAAATGCTCTCGGTGCACTGACGGATTACTACTGAACTGAAGAAGCTAGCAGGTACACATCACGCAGGTTTAGCTCCGCTGACAGGTGCACTCTGTACAGACTAGTCCAGCTGTTTCTCTGTAGACTTTATTAACCCCCTTTCACCTGTTCTTCAGCGATCAGGACCGTGGTGGCGTGTTAGTGTGTCAGACCACACAGCTGCTGATGCTTTTAAACACCTGCTGGAGTACAGTGCACCAGTCAAAACGATCCAGCCGACAGTGTCCTGTGAGCAACAGTGAAAGGCAGGCTGTGCTGAGCTACTGTCTCTGCCTTTACGTCTACAAGGTGCACCAATAAGGTAGGTGTGTAATAGAAGATGGTTGTGTTTTCTAGCCATTTGGAGACTGTAATAAAATCCAGAAGCTGCTTCAGATACAGTCTTGTGTAGTAGAAGGGTGAGGTAGGACAGTGTCACTGCTCTTTAGCTCAGTTTGGTGTCTCCCACACGTGACTTTATAGACTTTAGTACAGCTGGACGTTTAGCAGATATGATACAGGACGTAGGGATATCATGGCCTCTCTAGTTTAGGAGATTTTAGCCCATAAAAAAAGCATTTGAATGAAAAAAACGTGGAAATAAAAATGTATTTGACGTCAATGATTACATCAACCAATGGCAGCAACCCCAGTGAACCGCTGTGCTACATTCTATAAACGACCATCACCTTGTTAGAGACGCCAAATCTGAGGTAAAGCGTGGTGACACTGTCCTCTACCGTAGAAGACTGGAGCATTTGTGGACGAGCCTCAAAAATGCTATGTGTGACCCCAAACCTTTGAACGATACTGTGTATCCGAGGATACTGTTTCAAAGCACCTGTGTGCACAAACCCACATTTACACACATGTACAGAGGACAGCATAGAGGAGAACATGACCAGACTGCATCAGTATGTCAGTACTGCTGCTCTTACATACCAATCAAACACATGCTCAGTAGTGGGAGGAAGCAAGACGGCGTCAAATCAAACGGGATCAGAGACAGCGTGGGAAGAGATACATGACAGACAGACAAACGGAGAAACCGACAGCGACGGCTTTCATAAACCTCACAGAGTAAAAGGCCAACAGAGAGCTGGGGGGGGGGAACTGGCAGATAGAGTGATTGGCACATAGACAGAAAAAGTTATCAAATCAAATCAGAGAGAGCATCACTGTCTCATCTGAACCCTGCGTTTATTTCAGACTTTATACTTTAATATTCATCAAGAACGGTCAAGTCATCATGTCAACAAAGCAGAAATAAGCCACTGTGTACCAATAATTCAAAATAAAAGTAAGTCAAGTACAAGCTAAACACAGGACACACATAACGTTACTCTAATCTGACCATTTTTACAGTATTGAGTAATCTAACGAGTTATTATTTCCAATCCAGTAATCAGATTAAAGTTACTTACCCAAGTCACTGTGCGTTACTATTTTTATCATTTTCCTTACTAACAATACGTATTTTTACTTTCTTCTAGCAATTTTACTTCTTGCAGGATTGTGACACAAATATAAACAATGGAGGGAAGGGTTATCAAACGAAAACGCTGGCTACGGTCTTCCACAGCAAACTTCTCCTACTCGTTAAAACAAAACAGCATTTTTCTTAAAGAGACAGTAACCCTTTATACTGACACTGCAGTACTACACTATGAACCAACACATAGGACATTAATTTATCTAGTTTAAACCTAAATATTACAAAAACTCTCTCATGCAATCCAAATATCTAAAAACAACAGTTCAAAAAAAAAGGTTTAATAATTTTTAGTAATTGGCCCATACACAAGAGAAGCTGGACTAGAAGTTGGTTGGGCAGTATGTGCAGGTGCTGGTCATAAAATTAGAATTTCATGAAATACTTAATTTATTTCAGTAATTCCATCCAAAAAGTGAAACTTGTATATTATATTCATTCATTACACACAGACTGATACACTTCAAATGTTTATTTTAATTTTGATGATTATAACTCACTACCATATACACTGTGTTTTGTTTCCTTTCTGCTCTAATGTTGTGAACAACACATTCAAAGTTCAGTTTTGTCAAAACAGTGTTAACAGTTAAATTTGTCAGGTCAAGTGAGATTTATAAAAACAAGTATTTATGTTAAGTGAAGTCAAGAAAGACTTTTATTTCTTATTAATAATATATATATATATATATACTCTTAAGATAATTTAAGAGAAACCGTCTTTTTATATATATAAAACATTTTTTTCAGGAAATAGTTTAAGTTCAAATTTAAATGTCAGGAGATACATGGTTGCTGTTAAAAATGCATTTCCAATAAAGTGAGTTTTGGCAAAACTGGTTGTCATTTTTTATGTAGAGGTGGTGGGGGGTGTTGTCTGCAGCTGCTTAATATAACTAATAAAGTAACTTGTAATCTAACTTAGTTACTTTTAAAATCAAGTAATCAATAAAGTAACTAAGTTACTTTTTAAAGGACTAATCAGTAATCAGATTACTTTTTCAATGTAACTGTGCCATCACTGCCCTTATATAAGAGACATACAGTCACGACAAATAGCAATCAGGTGCTCACACAAACCTGCATCCACTCGTTGGTCTGTGGGTCGTAGGCTTCCACTGTGTTTAGGTACACCTGTCCGTCATACCCTCCCACTGCGTAGAGCCGGTCTCCTAATAAACACACCCCTACAGCATCCCGGCTGACACTCATTGGAGCCACCGCCGTCCACATGTCCGTCTTCGGGTCGTACCTGCAAAAGGGTTCACAGATTTCACAGGTTTTATGAGAAAAGTGCTCAAGTTCATGGCTCAGAGCACTCATAAGCAGTCTTGAACCATTCAAACATCTTTCTCCAAACTAATGTGCTATACGGCAGCCAGTACACACACACACACTCACAGTTTGACAGGAAATCACCCGAGTTCACAGCCTAGAGTCCAGAAGAGAGTCAGGAGCTGTGGTTGAAGTACCCTCTCAGGAAGCCAAGCTCCAGGGAATCTAAGACTGAGGTCCACTGAAAGTCTATGAAAACCTTCCCAAAGTCTAATAAATGTCTGCTGTATTTCTCCACTGTTACCATGTAAAGTCCTAATAGTGACTTTCCCTAACCAATCACAAGGCTTTACATTGAACACATCCACAAATGTGTGCACAGATTAGTGGTAACAGGTTTTAATGGCATGAAAACATCCTTATTTGAGTCTGTAATGTGTTGTCCAGGCCTGTGGACAGGGCAGAGAGGAGGGGCCTGGATGCTGTAGTCAGCTCAGTGTGGCTGTGCTGGTGCGGCTGTTTCTCTTTGGCCTCTGTTCTGTAATCTGTTTTAACAAAGTGTTCAGTTTGCTGAGAAAAAGCTCCTTCACTCATCTTCTTCCTCTACGCTGCTACATCAACAGGTTTGGTTTGTGGAGAACTTTGGACTCTGGCTTTCCTCATCCATCACACAAGACCACATCAGTTTATATTTTACCATAAACTTTACCATAGACTTTAATTACTGAGTTCTGCATCAGTGTGGACCTTATTCTGTAATCAACACTGAGCCTAAATAGTCACTGCAGTCTTATTTGATTGGCCTACTTGAGCTTATGATGTGAAGATGGCTTGGGTTCAGGATCTCTGGCTACGTTCATGTTACCAGGGTGAAGCGACTCAAATCTGATCTTTAGTCTTAATGTGTCTCAGATCTGATCTTTAGTCTTAATGTGTCTCAGATCTGATGTTTACAGGCTGTGTGGACGTCAAATCACATCTTTTCACATCAGATCTGAGTCACTTTCATATGAGGTTCTAGATCAGATATCAGATCTGTGGTCATGTGACTTGAATGTGATGGTCAGATCAGATTTCATGTCTTTGTACTAACACCTCTGTTTACTAACATCAGTCTCACTAATACAGGGTTTCCAGATCCCCTAATAATCCATCACACATCAACTACTAACACCTCTGTTTACCAGTTTTACTAACATCAGTCTCACTAATACAGGGTTGCCAGATCCTCTAAAACTCCATCACACATCAGCTACTAACACGTCTGTTTACCAGTTTTACTAACATCAGTCTTACTAATACAGGGTTGCCAGATCCCCTAACACTCCATCACACATCAGCTACTAACACGTCTGTTTACCTGTTTTACTAACATCAGTCTCACTAATACAGGGTTGCCAGATCCCCAAATCTCCTACTGACATTGTAACAGAAAGTCACACTAAACAAACAGAAACTAGCCCAAAATCTAAAGTGACACAAACATTTAAATGAGCTTTAAAACGTAAATCTTCTTCAAATCTTACCTTGTCATTAAATTTATTTTATTTAGTGCAAAAACCCTGCAAACCGCCAACTCTGAAGTTTTACCAGCGACGATAGTTTTGTATACCTGGCAACCCTGCAGAAATGTGATGCTTTTTGTTGTTGGTGATGATGGTGACGTGTATACGCATATCAGTGTGCACATGTGAGCCGTTTACATTACAGACAGACACAGATCACTTACATTTGTGAATGTGAACCATTAACATAGTTAAATCTGATTTGGCCCCGAGTGGCTCAGCAGGCTAAGATGCTACCACTATGACCCGAGGATCGCGAGTTCAAATCCCAGTCATGCTGTTTGCCATCAACAGCCGGGGCTCAAGAGAGCAAAAATTGGCAGTGCTCTCTCTGGACAGGTAGATGGCGCTCTCACTCTCTCTATCACTCTCACATTGCAATATCTGCTGGCTCAGGCGTCTACTGATTGGTCCATTCAGAGCTGGGGACCCTGTGTGCCTTCCTCCGAGCGCGTTAGGCTCTCCAGTGACGGTGTATTAGCGGTGATTCGAAAAAGAAGTGGTGGCTGCATCACACGCAACGGAGGAGACTTGTGCTTGCCTGCAGCTCTGTAGCTGTGAGGTTATAAAATGACAAAACTGATCTTGGATGACCTTTTCTGCTCTTCATAGCTCAATAAAAACACTTTTCTTTGAATTAGGGACTTGAAAGTGAGTATTTGTACAAACCAAGCAGCTGATTTTCCACACACTGCTCTAGTTGAGCATCTAACTGGTTCAGACACTGGAGTGACCTTATCTTGCTGAACTGCTTAAAATAGTCATAGTGCTTCAGGGACGCACTTATACATGCAGATACGCTTTGAAGATCCTTTGAATTGGCTCTGGATTCTGAAGATATTACAGCCTAACGTGTACAGCCTAACGTGTACAGCCTAACGTTTACAGCCTAACGTTTACAGCCTAACGTTTACAGCCTAACGTTTACAGCCTAACGTTTACAGCCTAACGTTTACAGCCTAACGTGTACAGCCTAACGTGTACAGTCTAACGTTTACAGCCTAATGTGTTACAGCCTAATGTGTTACAGCCTAATGTGTTACAGCCTAATGTGTTACAGCCTAATGTGTTACAGCCTAATGTGTTACAGCCTAATGTTTACAGCCTAATGTTTACAGCCTAATGTTTACAGCCTAATGTTTACAGCCTAATGTTTACAGCCTAATGTTTACAGCCTAACGTTTACAGCCTAACGTGTACAGCCTAACGTGTACAGTCTAATGTTTACAGCCTAATGTGTTACAGCCTAATGTGTTACAGCCTAATGTGTTACAGCCTAATGTGTTACAGCCTAATGTGTTACAGCCTAATGTTTACAGCCTAATGTTTACAGCCTAATGTTTACAGTCTAATGTTTACAGTCTAATGTTTACAGCCTAATGTGTTACAGCCTAATGTGTTACAGCCTAATGTGTTACAGCCTAATGTGTTACAGCCTAATGTTTACAGCCTAATGTTTACAGCCTAATGTTTACAGCCTAATGTTTACAGTCTAATGTTTACAGCCTAATGTTTACAGCCTAATGTTTATTTCAGTGCAGAAAACGACGTTTTTAACTGGATGTTAAAACTGAGAGCTTAATGACCACAGTCTGTCAGCCCAAACTCCAGACACGCACACACACACACACTCACGCTGACAGGACTCATTTTGAACTGGTGGAAATCTGAGAGGAACCAGGCTAAGGTTTGAGAGACACTCACTTTAGAGACCATTTTTGACAGACAGGTAGACAGACAGCTCACTTTACCACCAGTCACATCAGACGGAGACACACACAACTCTTTTATACAGTCAAGTACATGGAAACACACACACACACACATACTCAAAAATAGAAAATGGAGAAGCTCCACATACCTCCAATTTCCAATTCAGGTCTTAGAAGCATTGCAAGTGTGGATAAATGATTGTCAGCCAGTAATGCTGGCAGTACAGCACATTTCTTACCAAGAATAAACAACATAATGTTGTTTACAGTGTGACAAAAACAAAATAAAGATCAGATTTATTATCTCCAGACTGTCCTGATCTTCTCTCAGCGCTACTGTCTGTACATGTTAAGACAGAGTAACTTACGCCACAGTTAATACGACTGTGATGCTTGCTTGACCTTTGCTCCTCACCTCTCTACGCAGTCCGAGAGTCGTGATGTGAGACTGGACGCAGGAGCATCGTGACCACCAATAGCGTAAAGGAAGCCATTCCAGGTTGCCACGCCGACTCCGCCCCTCCGTTTGGACATGGGTGCGCAGGCGCTCCACTTGTTAGTGTGTGGATCGAAACATTCGACTGACTTCAGACATGAACTACCATCTCTTCCTCCAACTGCATACAGTCTAAAGAGAAAGAGGACAAAGTTTTACTGCCAACATGAACACATCACATATCACTCAGACAAAGCCAGGGGCGTCGCCAGGATCCAAACACAGGGAACGAGGGGTCTCCCCTGGCGAAAGAACGACAGCCTGGGGTGATGAATGAACAAAAATGAACTCCACTTTCACTTTCACATTCTTTTTTATTTTAGAGGCCTCGCGATGCCCCTGAACAGCAGACAAGAGAATAACTGATCAGGAAGAGACTCTGAATGTCTTTTGTCTGGAGTTTTTACATCCAAAACATTCAAAAAGTTACAGTGTCGTAAGAAGTAAGATATGCAAAGTAGGGTAGAGTTCAGCCCCGAGATAAAGTGTAAATGAAAATGGTGGAGCGCTGATGAAATGGGGTCAGATATGTGTTTAATACTTCACTGCTCATTGTAACAAAATAAAATAGGGCTGAAAGAAAATATTTATATGTATTATATATTATATATTATTATTATTATTATTATATAATAAGTAATTATTAAATATATTATTCTATAATTATTACATATTATATAAGTATCACAGTGGTATAAAATACAGTATGGGTTTTTAATGAACACTTGCTGATTGCTGGCAGATGGTTAATTTTGTGTTGTGTTTAAATTAGGGCTGTCAAACGATTAAAAAAAAAAAGCAATTCCACCACCAGCCACTAGAAGTTTCTTTAATGTAAATACACTTAATAAACCAGTTTATTTCTTTACATTCCCTTTTATTATGTATTATTATTATTTGTATGCTTTTTATTTGTTTTTGATAAAGTACATTTTTGTCACTTGGTGTATAACAATTTGTGTGGATTTTTGGGTTGCTGGAACAGATTAATAGCATTTCAATTCATTTTAATGTTGAAATCTAATTTGATATATGAGCACATTGACTTAAGAGCTCCGTCACAATACAAATAAAACTCGTAAGTAGGGCTGCCACGATTAGTCGACTAGTCACGATTATGACGACTATTAAAATAGTCGGCAGCTAATTTAATAGTCGATGCGTCGTTTTTGTTTTTACTTTCGTTTTCTCTCCAAACTGCTGCGTACTCACCTTTTCCTGCTGCGTCTTCCTTTCTGTCCTTGACGCACATGCGCAGTAGTGATAACCGGGGTAGCCCGTGGATGACGTCACAGGACGTTATATACAGACAGGCTCAAAAGAGTACCCGGCGACGGAGCTCACAAGAGTGGGCCAAGATCATTTTAAGAAAATGAAAGAGAAACGTGTGCAATGCAATATGCCTTCCACAGCAGCACAACTGCGATGCACGAGCACCTGAACAGGAAGCTGTTGTGCCTGATTGTGACAATGATGAAGAGGGACTGTTATCTCTGTAAGCTAAATTGCTAGTTAGCTGCTAAAATTAGCGTAAACAGAGAGTTAACTTGCTGCTTACTCATATTTATAGCTGTAAAAGTTAACATTAGTGATGACGATCTGATTCATTAGCCTTAGCACACATTCATGTGTTTTCTGTAACGTTATAACAGTCATGTGTTTGAATAGCAATGCTAATGCTAACGTTTCTAACCTTATATTTCAGTGCTATGTTTACACTTTATGCTAAACAGTTAAATAATTGTTTGTTGCAACAAGCTGCATGTTTCATTAAAGGTTTAATGAACTATGATCTTAATTGTTTTTATTTTTAGTTAGCATATAGCTGAAATCTAATGACGGTTATATAATAACAGCTGCATTCTAGTGCAATAAGATGTATGCTTTATATTCAATTAATGTATGGTCCGATTAGTCGACTAATCGCAAAAATAATCGGTGATTAGTCGACTATAAAAATAATCATTTGTGGCAGCCCTACTGGTAAGTCAAGGTTACACTGTATAGTGAAAAATGTCAATAAAGATTACTTTAAGAAGGCCAACGCATGAGTCATTAATGCAGCACTCAATGTGGAAAGTGTAAAGCAGCCTTCACTCCTTTACTCTTAATGATGCCGTGAACAGTCACGTCTCAACATGAACTACGGATGTCTCACAGAAACAAATAGAATTTACATTACCGGCACTATTTTTTAAATCGTGTTAAATTGAGATCATGTTAATGCGTTATTATCGCATCAGACACTTCTACTCTAAAGTAAGCAAGTAGTGTAAGGATGTACCACTGAGGGTTTCCCCTAAAATTAAATGTAAAAAATTGCAAAATGTAAAAACCTTGTTTACTGAATTCATGAATTTTCATTTATCTACATTTTTTGCCAATGTGATTGCACATAATGAAATTTGACCTTCACACTTCTGTCGGGGATCAAACCGGTGACCACATCCCTAACCAGGCCGCTTCCCCATTATAGCACAATATATTGAACTGAAAGTGATATGTACTGTATGGCCAAAACGACTACCAGGAACTGTAGCACAATGTTCTAATAGTGAATGTGCCCCAGAAATGCCATTTAACAGCAACAGACTGATGATACAGCACTCAGACGAAAAAGAACAGTGGATAGATGAACTTATTACAGAAATAGTCATTAGTAGTAGCTGTAGGGTACAAATGCACTTGTCTGTGGCACCAGCACTCACTTGCTGTTTAAGACCGCAACTCCCACAGTGCTGCGGGGCGTTGCCATAGATGCAACGAAACTCCACTGCCGGGCCTGAGGATCCCAACGCTCGACTGTGCTTAGATAACTCCATCCATCATGACCTCCTACTGCATACATAGGACCCTCCAATACTGCTACTCCTACAAACAGAAGGCACAACACACACATACATTTTAATGCAGTACACAATTACTGTGGGACACATACAAATAAATACATCACACACACACACACACACAAGCATGCATTAATGTAAGACACACAGATACTACTACAGGTCCTGTGTAATCTCTCTGGCACAAGTGTGGATCAGTGTTTTCTGTCTTTCATGCTCAACATCTAGTAAAATATATTTTATGCGGTCAGTAATAAATGGTTTGAAAAATGCCCCCACACACAAGCACAACATGGCCACCGTTATGCAACATACACAGAGTCATACACACACACACATGTATTATACAACCGCACCTACACAAGCTCACTGAGCTAAGTTTAAGTTTAACCAAAAAACCAGCCCTCAGTGCTCAGACACGGTGTGAAATGGTTCACCTAGGCCATGGCGGTGTGTAGACATGGGGGGCATAACGCTCCAGCTTTTGCTGCGAGGGTTGTAACACTCCACTGTGTTGAGGGTCTTCAAGCCGTCCCGGCCTCCCACCACATAGAGCCGGTCTTCAAGGACGGCCACACCGAACTGCAGCCTCCGGCCGCTCATCACTGCCACCTGACGCCACGAGTCTCTCCTCAGACAGTACTGCTCTATACTGGTGGCACCTGAAAATAAACACATTCACACAGCAAGACACTAGTACACTGTTCAAAGTTTGATAGATGTGAAGCGACATTTCTAGTCCATTTTGTTTTACTGTGGATCAAAATGACTATTAGCTCATAAAAATAATTATTAGAATATTTCATTTCATCACTAGTCATACAGTATAAATGTGTTTGAATAAAATGTCACTTTATGTGAACAAATATAAAATATCTGTTTATTTTTTTAATTCACAAATATAAATGATTTATTAACTTTATTTAAAAATAGAATTATAAATAAATAATTCCCTAAATAATCGGATTCTGATTATTCAAACGATTGTGGTAAATGGCACACCCAGATTAGTTACATCCTATTATTTAAGGAGCTCAGTGAAGAGGGTTTTCAGTGCATGTTTACTCTTATTCTGATTTCTCTCACTAGCCTGTGTGAAAACAGTTATTATACAGAGTTTAAAACAAAACAAAACACTTTTGGATCACACAAGTGTATGTAAATGTGCACTGAATGGATTATGGGAAAAATAAGATTTTTAAATTGGAGTTATCTATCAATCAACCAATCAAAAATGTATTTATATAGCACTGTTTACATCTAACGTTGTCACAAAGCAGCTTTACATAATTAGCATCAGACATCAGCATCTGAATGTGATGTGAGTAAGCCAAAGGTGACAGTGACAAGGGAAAACTCCCTCGAGGCTGAAGGAAGAAACCTTGGGAGGAAACAAGACTCTCAAAGGATATCCATCCTCCTCTGATCAGACTACTGATGGAGATTTACAGTATGATCAGTTAGGTCTGACACTGTGCTATAGTGTATAGTGTAACAATAATTATATTAATAATAGTGATAATTACATCCATTTGGGGTCGAATTAAAAGTGCATTAGAGTGGAAGCATCAGTCTGATTATTGCTAGCAGTAGTCCATTTCTACTTCAGTGTAATTGATGGGGGTGGGTAATGATGAGGGTCTGAGGTTGGCAGAGGTACATGTAGGTGAGCAGATTATCAGATTATTAAGTGCATTTAAACACACTCATTGGTATTTTTTCAGAATTTATGCCATTAAAACTATTATTAACTATTAAACACTACAATTTTATTATGAACTGAAGGAAAGTATTTGTGATGTGTACTCAATAAAATGCTGAAACCAGAAATTATTCTATTTGTAGTTCCCTTGAGGTACTGAATACCACGGGCAGGACCATGGCAGTGGACATGCTGTATAGATTAACCTCACACTCATATTAATTTACTAAAAACATGTAGCAACAAGGTGCTCAGTTACCTTTTGTGGCATCCATGCCCCCCACAGCAAACAGCGCCCCCACTGTGGCTTTTCGTGGGCGTGTCCTCGGGCTCTGCAGCAGAGGCCGTCGCTCAGGCAACAGGTGGTACTTCATCGCTTCCATCACCAACCGCTGACACTCCACACTGTCCCTCAGGAGGGGGTTGCCCTCCATATCAGCCAAAAACTATAAACATGAGAAAAACACATTAGCCTTCACTGCTCAGAGTCTTTCACAAAGGGGCTGACTCGCTCCCATATCTGCTACACACTACAGACTGAAAAACTAATTTACCCACAAACCCTATCTGCACACTGTCTGTCAGTAGAGGGCTGACTTTCATTTCCTTCAAAACTCGTAAGTATGAAAATAAGCACATTATACATAAACCTTCACTTTGCAAAGTCCCTGAAGATCAGATTGTTTCCTGTAATGCAGTCAAAAAACTACAATACCCACAAAACCTCAATCCACACTGGCAGTCCCTGTCCATACGCCTCAGCTCTGAGCAGAGTCACCACTGCTGGTAGACCTGTATGACCGTACACTTACACACACCTGCAAATTCAGCTACTTCCTTCACGCTATGACCTTTGGCAGCCAAATGACATCACTCTTTTCAGCCATTCATTAACATCTGCTCCACACACTCCACGAGACATTAACTGCACTGTGCCACCTCTTCTCAGTCTATGAATCCTGTCACACACCCCGTTGGTATTTATAGCCTGATCATCCTCATGAGCCTGAAGTTACTAGCACTAACTCATTTTTGTCTGGGGAGCTTACAAAACCCATAAATGACCACTCTAATGAGGGACTGGGCTGGTTCTGCAAAATGCTATGGACAGGAAAACTAAAGTACCCTCTGCAGAGCCTAGGGAAGAGGTTAAGCTTCTCATCCTTAACCCTGAGGAGTCACCAGTCATGTGTTCTAGACATCACAAGAGAAATATGATCATTTAAACTGGATATTAAAACCATATTTACACATCTGTAAAACTAGGGAGGTTGGAGGGGCGAGACGGCTGCAAGGAAGCTACACAATGCAGCAGTGAGCAAAACTGCCAACACGGGGATGAAAAAAGAGAAACTTGCAACTTCTTTTTGTTGTAAATAGTTGTGCACAGCATCATACATCCACATTTACAGTCAGTTTTAATGTTTTAGCACGAGGCAAAACTACAGTACAGTGGTAACCCTACTTACGAGTTTAATCCGTGCAGGAGCCGAGCTCGTTAGCTGGTTAGCTCGTTAGCTGGTTTGCTCGTTAGCTGGATG